>CAJHZI010000714.1:175000-362500 GCA_905160935.1 Enchytraeus crypticus
ATTAAAATTAAACATGATCAATTTGTTAACTTTTTGTTTTTATTTTCAAAAATGTTGTTCAGCAAAGTGCGTTGTAAAATGGTCAATTCTGTTGTGGCTAAAATTATCGTTATATACTAAGCTACTGCTTTTTATCACAATGGATACTGCCTTAGACTGGGATTCGAACTAAAGTCCTCCTGCCTCTCAGATAGGCGTGCTATCAATTTGACCATCCTACTCGAGGCATCCAATACAGAGCACATTGATTTTAATCGTAAAAGTACTTTGAGTTAGATATTTGTATTGCTAGAATAAAACAATAGAATTAATAAATTAATATTACTGATATTGTGAGTTATTCTTAGAGTTATCTATAGCTAGGGATTATGCTTAACGCCATCAACGCATTTAGAGTTTTTACAAACTTTCTTCATTATATTCTCATACAAACTATATTTAGAAATAGAACTTTGTACAATAGCGTTTGATGACTTTATACATGTATAGATCAATGGAGTCTAGACAATTCCTCGACCGGTGTATGATTGATTAATAAATACATGTATACAATATTCTTATTCGCACGCAGTTGTGACTGCGTATAGTGCCAGACTTGGATACATATGTGTGCTTCTGTCAAAGTTACTTTTTATGACAGATTTATGAGTTAGCGGAACTATCTGATTAGCATGAGATCGTGGTTTCTAATATAAGCAGATCTGCCTCCGTCAGGATTCGTTCATGCAGCTCGATGGTTGATTGTAAGGTCAAAGTTACGGCCCGTCCATGTATGACTTCCGGCGTGTAGTATATATTACATGTACATAGATATAGCGATTATAGTTGTTGAATGCACAATTTTGTATTAATACTGTAATTAGCAATGCATTAAGAATGTAATTAAGAGTATAATAATAAAATAACTACGTAATAAATATTAACAATGTAATTAACATTGCAATAATATTATAACTAACAATGCAATATCAATGTAATTAACAATGTAATAATAATAATATAATTAGCAATGTAATAATAATGTATTTAATAATGCAATAAGTAACTTATACGCCGCTGATATAATCCTTGAATGAGGAATAGGTTATTAGTAAACCAATCATAGTAGAGTAATTTAGAATTTTTATTAACGCAAGCATGTTCATCAGTTGAAGCATAGACTGAATAAAGGAGACCTTTAACAAAAGACGCGAATTCTAATAATTTATTTCATTTATTGATGTATGAAAAATTCGGAGCATAATTGTATATGCAAATGCTTTTCCCGAAAAAATAAAAGAAAAAATATTTGCTTGACTTGAATATTCAATTGATAAGAAGTTATTATAAAGCAATTACCCTAAACGAGAATGAGACTGTTGGCTTTAATAGTCATTTCTCTGATAATTTAAAATTCTTAAAAGTCTTACATTTAGCGAAATACTGTTACTTTAATCGTTAGAAGGTCTTGTAGTGCAGTTCAATTTTTCAAAAAGTCATACATAATTATCAGCGAAATACTGTTACATTAATCGTTAGAAGGTCCTGTACAGCATTTGTAGAAACTCGACTCTTGAACGAGAGGTCGCGATTTTGAGAATGTGTTACGATTTGGGGTTTTCTCTGATATATCAGAGAAAAACTGAGTCGTGTACAATTGGTTGTGTAACTACGAAGGATTCGTTCCTAGAACCCTCCTTGTTGGCCTCCTAAAAAAGCTGACAAACGAGAGTGATATAGTGACATTGCTTAAAATGGTTATAGCGATATATGAAATGGAAATTTTTCACTGTCCTTTTAATCATCCAATTGATATATATATATATATATATATATATATATATATATATATACATTATATATTATATATACATTATTATATATATATATATATATATATATATATATATATATATATATATATATATATATATACTGTCACGTTACGGGATCACAGTAACGTCACAAAATATGTTGGACTTGTTGTTGCAGTGACATATAAACACTCTGAATTTGAATTTCTACTTTATTGTGAGTGGATCACGGTTCAGAATTATTGATTCAAGAGATTATCAGGGACGCTATCTATAACTGATTAATTGATAACAAACTTCAAAATAGACTATTTTGTCAAGTTTTACTAGAAACCACTAATAATACATAGGAATATCAAAAGTATTGACAAGTGTAAAGAGTTAAAACAATGAATGTTGGTAGGCCTATAACCATATGAATTACAGAACCAGAAAATTAATTTCTAAAGTATAACTATGAATTGATAAATAAATTAATCAAACAAACAGAAGGAATGATTTATTAAATAATACTGAATAATGGATTGATTGGATAACGATGATGAATATCTTAAAAAGAATACAAAATTGATAGGAGAGATAGAAGAATAATTTTTAACTTGTACATGAATCAAAGAGCAGTAATCAAAATCGAACAACAATATTCAGAAGAAGGTGAAATAGGATGTGTAGTACGACAAGGTTGTAGCATTTCGCCGCTGCTGCTTAACATTTACGCTGAGGCAATGATGGAGGAAGCCATGGAAGACTTGGAAGAAGGAATAAAAGTAGGAGGGAATTTGTTACAAGCTGTACGATTTGCAGATGACCAAGGAATGGTAGCGGGCAGCGGGATTGGATTGCTGAAGATAATGGATAGGCTGACTGATACGGCCCTAAGATATGGCATGAAGATTAATATAAAAAAGACCAAGGTTATGAGAGTGTCCAATGATAAAGGTGAAGTTAGTATCACAATAAATGGTACGAAATTGGAACAGGTACGAGTTTCAAATATTTGGGTCATACTATAACCGATGATGGGAAATGTGAGACAGAAATATGCAGTAGGATTGCACAAGCAAAAGCGGCCTTTGGTAGTAGAAAAGAACTATTAAATTAAAGATAGTGAAAACTTTGGTTTGGACCACGCTATTATATGGATGTGAAATATGGACCTTAAGAAAGGAAGATATTATAAAACTGGAGGCATTGGAAATGTGGATTTGGCGAAGAATGGAGAGGATTAGCTGGACTCAAAAGGTTACAAATGAGGAAGTCCTGGAGAGAGTTGGCACAGATAGACAGTTGATAAATGTATTAAGAAATAGTAAGAAGAGATGGCTAGGACACATTCTAAGGGGGGAAGGTCTATTAAAAGAGGTCATAGAAGGTAGAATGGAAGGAAAAAGAGGCAGGGGCAGGCCGAGATTAGGTATGTTAGATAATTTAAAGACCCACTCATATGTGGAAATGAAGAGGAAGGCGGAAGACAGAGAAGAGTGGAGGCGCTATGTACCATGGACCTGCCAGTAGGCAGTGCACTAAGAGAGAGAGAGAGACATAATTAATGTATTATATTAAAGCACCGTGTTGTGTCCAGCTTACTTGAATATATCAACAATGTAAATATACATGTACACTTGTGGTAGAAAGCGACTATAAGAACTAGATCCAAAATAACGTCATCAAGGGCATTCGGTTGGTGAGTGCCTAGGCTCCAGAAATTGCTACACAAATTTAAACGAATGGATAAAAAACTTCAAAAGTCTCATGTTTAGAGAGAGGAGCTCGATGTTAAGCTAGAGTGAGGTAGACCACAACTGACGTGGGATTCTGTCATTAAGAAGGATATGAAAAATAGTGGATTGACTGATGATGGTGTTTAAAACAACACAAACAGAGAATATTATTCATATTACTGGAGTGTAATTTACAGTCTTCCATAGAAGCTGATGGGAAACAATGGATGTTCTTCTATCCATTTAACGCAACTTTAATTAAACTTTGACAGCTAGGTACATGTACCTTAGTTAGCCTCTGTGTGAAGTTATATTGCAACTTAACCGCAATATATTTCGCATTTTGTAATATAACTGTACATTTCTGATAGTATTTGGCTATTTCAGTTATTTCATTTAGTATATTAGCCCAGTATTAAGTGACCACTGTCACTTCTTTCACAATGCTTACTGTATTATATTAATAAACATGAATTTCCAAACTGTTAGAGTAGCCAAATTATAAAAAATCGTTCCAACGAATTCGTACAAATTGACATGGGCCCTATTATTATTTACCTCTTTTACAGTACTAGCCTACTGCTCTTGATTAAGTTTGTTTTATAGTGTAAAAGTTTACATTATTTGTCATGCCTAATTATGGAAATAAAGCCGCTGAAACTATGAAACAACATGTATGTATCCTGTTCCGTAAAGCTGTCATTTATAAGCAGACTAATATTTGCTCGTCATCAGACGAATGGATAAGTGAATATTTAAATATATGCTAACAACTGTATGTAGCGTGAAATGCTCAATGTATGCTATCATATTTCGCTGGCTGTAGATTCATATTTTATGAATTTCAGAAATTGAAGTCCGGTTCTTTGTTTCAAAGAATATATCAGGAAAAGCATTCCTAGGAATCTCAGAGATAAGATGTGTTGAATAGTACGATTGGATTTTCGCCAAATATGCGAGGTTTAACAGCATTTTCATCTCTCACCAGAGAGCATTTTTTGAGTCTCAGTTCAAATAGCAACGTTTTAATTTAGTTAAAACTTAAATGTATGCACCTGTGCCTAATTTTTTTCAGTTAAGAATTATTGAACAATGATCACCAAATTTTTGACTTAATATCGGGAGAAATCGCAGTGCCTATGGGCCTTCAGCTATCTTTTTTAAGTTTTCTACAAGTTTAATAAATATGTGTATAACGACAACTGAGGAATGAAATGTTATTCTTTAAAAATACAATTGAATTGAACTTGTAATCACAGTATCAGCCAACATCACAGTTCGTAATGATGAAACGATTTCGATGTGAAATCATTACAACTAACGTCTCTTTAATGAGAATTTATTAAAATATAATAATCTTATTTTTTACAAACAAATAATAATAATATCGTAAAACTGGTACCTTTTAAATCGTAATCATGTCTGGAAAACAAAATAAATAAATACAGAAAAAATCGTAATACTCGTTTGCAATGCTTTCACCTAATGAAGAGGAGGAAGACGTAATTGAAGAGGCCGAAAATGATCTTACTCCTTCTCCGTAACTATAGTATTGCTAGTAGCTGTAATAGTTTTATCTGCTAATTTTTTCAGTTAAGAATTATTGAACAATGATAGTGATGGTAGTGATGCTCATCAACGCCTTGAAAAGAAAATCAGAAGCAAAGGGTCAGTTTAGCAAACTAGTTTACTAGTTTACTAGTTTTTAAAGTAGTGAAGTTTAAAAACTTCACTTGTGTACAAGATATAGGATTACGAGAAGGGTGTAAATTGTCATCAATTTCCAGCATAGGCAAGCACATAGCTTCAAAAATTGCCAATGCAAATCACAGTTATAAAACATATCTTAATACAATAGGCCTATATCTTCTACATTTTTAAGTAACCTGAATCCACATGCGAGGTTTTCAACACCATTGGATCGCTTAAGAACATCTTTGGAGATGGCTCTGATAACTTAAACACCAAGATTCTAAAATTGTCTTCACAGTTCATCTCAGCACCTTTGAGCCATATTATTAACCTATCCTTCCAGGTAGGTCACTTTCCAACCAATTTCGAAACATCAAAAGTTGTCCAAATACATAAAAATGGAAGTCTGGACAATTAGGAAAGTTAAGACTGATTTCACTTTTGAGCAACTTGAGCGAAATATTTGACAAAATATTGTATGAAAGAATATCTAATTTTTTAAATAAGAATTACATCTGGTACTCAAATCAAGTTGGCTTTAGATCACTAGATTTAGTTGGCCACTCCACTGTCTTAGCACTGTTCAGCTTTATCAACATGATACGAAATTAGAAAGGTAATAAAAACTTTGTTATAGGCTTATTTTTGGATTTGACAAAAGCGTTCGATACGGTCAATCGCAGTATTTTGCTAGATAAACTATGGCTTTATGGTGTGCGTGGTGCTATACATCCTTCGTTCAAATCTTATCTTTCGGGCCGATAACAATACACAGTTATGGATGATAAATGCTCCTCTGTGTTACTAATTGATGTAGATTTCCCCAAGGTTCAATACCAGGTCCTGTCTTGTTTTTAGTATATATAAATGACATTCAACATGCCTCGAGCACAGGATGTTTCAAACTTTTTGCAGACGATTCTAATTCTATTTTTATTGCCAAAAATTCCCAGATCTGTTTAATAAAACTAACATTGAATGCATGCTAATTAATGATTGGTGCAAGAGTAATAAGCTTACTATTAATTAATCCAAATCGGTTTTTATGAATTTTTTTACTGAATTCTGTGAGATTTATATATCAGAAAATAATCTTTCAATTACAGTTGATAGAAAATCCCTATCAAGAGTAAAAGTAATTAAGTTTTAGGCATTCTTATCGATGAATACTTAACATTTGCCGAACACATTACATTAAACCAGTTAGGCCTACCTTCAAAATAAATAACATCTGTGGAATGTTACATAAACGCAGAGATTATATTCCGATAAATTGCCGTAACAACTTTGTATTTCTCACTTGTATACAGTAGAATATCTTATGGTTTATAGTATACGGAAAAAAACTCGAAGAAAGCCTTACATCCTGAAAACATTGCGAACAACAGGGCACTGATAATTTTACAACTTCAAGATAGACTGTGCAAGACTTTACGCTAATTACAATAGTCTAACATATATTAATTATATAAATTTCCCTCTGCAAACTTGATATACATGTATAGGTGTACATGTATATCCTTTGAAGGGTCGATGTTTATAATTAGAAGAGCTATGATTAGATCAAACCAATCAATTTATGGATATCATACCAGGCTTTCATTAACTAATTATCTCTCTTCTCCTACGAATCATACAAACTACCTGACAATTACCTTTGAAAGTAGTTCTAAATGGAACTCTAATCTTATTCATGTTGAAGTTCATAATTTAAAGTCCTCTGCTTCATTTAGACGATTTTACAAAAGTTTTGTTATAGAATCGTATGTCTCATCTGTCCGTTTTTGACGGAATAGTTTGACATCTTGCTATGTTTGCCAAGTTCCTTTTTTATGTTTTCATATTCGCTAATTTTAATATTTTGCTAGTGTGTTGGCTATTTTTGCTGTTTGCTATGTTTGTAATTATACGTGCTATATTTTCTGGTCGTAGACATGAAGTATTTTAACTATTAATATCATTACTCGTACTTATTTCCTGTGGTAGTCAGCTAGATAGGGCACATTGTGCCCTCTCTGATGGCCACAGGATTCAACTAATAAGATTTTAGGTCTTGATTTGGTTTTAATTATACCGTTAGATGGAGATTAGAGACTCTAGAGTGTTGGAAGTTGCGTGTGCACCTTCCAACTTGTATGCAGGAAATTGCAGGTGCAATTTACAGTCGAATCTATGAATTTCATATTTATCATTATTTTGGATATGAGTAATTGCAATTTTTGTACCTTCAACTTTTTAATTTAATTGTAGCCTTTGTGGGCATGCGTCATACCCTTCGGGCCTGTTTGTCATTTTTCACGTCATTCTCTGCTTGGTGTTTAATTTCATTGTGATTTTCGTGAAAATAAATAGCTCTCTATTCATCTACATGTATATAATATGAAATAGAGATAGATAACAGTATGGGTGCAGGTCCTTAATAACATCATTGGAGGATTCATGAGTCTAGTAACCGATGTTAGCCTTTGATATAGAATCGTTATTAATTAGATCAATAAATGTAGTGGGGCTGAACATGTAGGCTTTTACGTAAGTGCCATCGGCATTAAAACGGATATGCAGTATTTACAAAGGTTAACCAAAAGATAGCTTCTTGCAAAAACAGTCAGGAGTCTCCGCTGCGTTTTAGATATTTCTTTATATAATCTGATTCTGTGCTTTCTCTAATCTGACAGCAAAGATTATATTTCCATTCGTTTCTATCAACAGGAACTCTCACAGCGTCTTCCCATGACATGTTCAACGTTCTCAAATTTTTGTTTACCTGCTGAATCAAATATTCTTAGGTCTTCCTCTTTTCAATTTTCCTTGGTTTGGCTTACAATTAAGTGCAGTCTTTGCTTACCAATCTTTATGTATTTTCAATATATGACCCAAAGTAGAATAGTAACCCTGGTTCTGGCACAGAGGGGGCAGCCCACTGACCCCCCCCGGCCCAACTCTGAATTCCCCCCCACACCCCCATCCCCCCACACCCCCCTCCCCCCTCCCCCATTCCCCTCCCCCCCATCACCCTAACCCTAACCCAAGCACACACCCATCTCACCTTCATACCTCTCCAACTCCAACCGTCAGCGATGGGGGAGAGGAGACTTTGGAACATTACATTCTGTTCAAGACCTTGCACTCGTGCCGAGATTGTAGCTTTAGACCGCCATTTTGAATGGCTGCGCTGCTGTGAGCGCTATCTGTACCATCGAGCAGCTGCCGAAGCCAGGAGACAGTAAAACATGTAAGAAATCTGAACTTTAGTCTCAATAGTGACAGGGTGCACTGCTGTGAGCAAATCAGGATTTTTATTCAATGCATGCAGGAATTCTAAAACTTGGTCTTCTAAGACCTTAACGCTCGAGCAGCTGCAGAATGCTAGCAACACAAAGCATTCAAGAAATCTGTTCTTTAGTGTTCCACTGTGAATGGAAGCACAGCTGCCTGCTCTATCCAATGTATACAGGAAATTTAAACTTTAGCATTCCAAAACCTTAACCCTCGAGCACACGCCGAAGACTAGAGCGGGACGTCGAATACTAGCATCACAAACCATTCAATAATTCTAAACTTTTGCCCACATTTATAAATGTGTTTGTGTGTGTGTGCGTGTGTAGTGGATATTGGTCTAAATATTCTAGCTCCAAGCCTGATCTAAGGAAGTCTTACTTCTACTACACACACCAACCAGCAGCACAGCTGCTCCATGTCTTTGTCGCCGTTGACCGACACATGTTCAAGAGATGATAAATATGTGAGCTTTAGTCAGCTGCAAATGAACTCAACATTAAAGAATAAAACCGAATAGTTGCAAGCCATCTGCACATGTAAGTTGGGCTATATTTCACAATGCAAATGTTTTATCATTGTATGCAAATGCAATAATAAAACCAGTTAAAACTAGACTTAGAACAAAAGTTTCCTGCTAAATGTAAAACTGCTCCCACGATATCGCTTTATATGATCAATAGCCTATAAGCTTCATAGCCAGCATATATAAACCGCATCGTGCAGTGCATCGTTCTTTCAGTCTGGAAATCCCTTACAAGAAGACTTCAACTAAATGTATTGTAGATAGTTTTTTTGCTAACTCCGTAAAGACGCTAGAAACGTAGAGACATAATAGGCTACTAAATATTTTACTCTTAGAATATTTTCGATAGCCCGCTTTGTTTTTATTTACACACATGCTATATGATTTCGATAGTTTTATAAGATATTTGACGAAAAACGAGAGTGAGAGAGAAACAACAACGATTGAGATTTTTAGATGATTTATAATGATAAATATAGATCAGCCAAAAAATAATCATTTGTTCATTAATTTTTAATTTCTATTTCAGAAATCACTTATAATTCAGTTGTAAATAATAAGAATGGATTTTAGCGACTTTAGCGACAACGATCAGCAGCTAAGAGATGCCGCATCAGATCAAGAACTTCTTGTCGCAGTGGAAGAAATTGAGGTTTGTGTCGAATCTTACATTTGTAAATTTATAAATAAGCTTTACAGTAACAATGATTTATTTGCACAATATGAACGCATCAGTTACTTTCTATATTAACCACAACAACAAAAATCATCATATCTGCCAGTCCTTTGAAAATGATAAATTTTCTATATTAAAAATATTCTATCCGTAAGTAGTATACATTCCATGTATCTATTCCCATCGATGGATCAAGTTGAAGGTCACTGACTCAAAATTCCTCATAATCTACATTTTATTTTGAACACACCTTGCAATTAGATGTTCTAAATTAATTCAATCAACGGATTTAAAGTCATTCAATAAAATGTTGCTTTCCATAAAGCACATTATAACACATACTATTATATACATTTAGTCGAATAAAAGGAAAAGGACGAGAATAGTCACTAAAAACTCTACAAAGAGACTCTGCACATCAATAAGCGGATCTTCAAACCAGGGGGGAAGATGCAGTAAGTAACGCATACTAATTGAACGCTGTGTAGGCACATTTGAGAGATATAAAGTTACTACAATGTGAGAATAAAATTATTACAATAAAATATAAATAAATAAACAAATATATACATATGTATATATTGATGATTACGATATATGTATATATATATATATATATATATATATATATATATATATATATATATATGTATTTGTATATGTATATATATATATATATATATATATGATGTAGTATGTTAGATATAACATTCTACATACTTCAAGTGTTCAAAATCCCAGTGTTGTTCTCATGATATACACATTTAAAAAAAACTATGAATTAAAATAAACATTGAATCAATTCGCAGAAAATGCTTTATAATAGCTTTTATAGGTACTATTCCTTAGTCAAAGTGTAAAGTGTTTTTTTTAGAGGACTGTCACTGCGATCTCAAAGTTGGACAGGAGCTCTGCTACGCATGTGCTACAGCAGTAAAATGTAGCAAATGTCCTCGGCACATGCGTAAAGATCGCTTCCCCCCAGGGTCAAAAATATGTGAAGCGTGCATGAACAAGATACGGAAGATTAGGACTGGCGTAGCACGTCCTCGTTCCATCACCATCTTCCGGAGCCATACGCTCACCCCAGCTCTCCCGGGAGAAGCATTGAGGGATGTGGTGGAGGCGAGAAGGTCACAGATTGGTGACATATTGGAGCAGGAGCTAGCCTCGCTATGTTGTTGTGTGTATTATACAACTCATCTTAAAACTTAAAAAATCAATATAAATATTCTCGTCGCAACCGAAGTATACAACAATATGTGTAACATATTTAAAATGCAAACTTTTGATAATATCTCACTAATTAAATATTTAATCTCTTGAGTTATAAATAATATTACGATATATATAAAAAACGAATTAGGGAAATATATTTCATGTTTCTAGCGTGAAATATATCAAAAATATCCAATTTCGTTTCACTGTTCACAACTTCTCTTCTATCACACAATGAATGTGTTTTTTCAGTCGAGGGGAAACCAAAGAGTCGGACGGATGTGAAGTTTAGCTTGAACGTTGTGCGGCTCCTAAGCAGTCATGAATCGTATAAACATATTGAAGATGCAAGGAGCCGCGTCAATGAACTATTGGGAAAGGTTTACTCCTAGAGATCTATGTGATGTCAGAACAATATTGTAGTATATGTGAAATAATGAATTAGGAAAAAGCATATATGTTTCTAGTAGGAAAAAAAATACATAGAAAAATCCAACCTTGTTTCGTTGTTCACAACTTCTTTTCAATCTCATAATAAATGTTGTTTTTCAGTCCTCTGAAGTGGTACATAACGTCCGATGTAGAATTTCTCCGCACCATCGAATAGCAGGCGGAGAGTCGAACCGATGCTAGGTTTAGCTCTAACGTTGAGCGGCTCCTAGACAATCACGAAACATATCAGCAAATTCAAGATGCCGGGAGTCGCCTCAATGAACTATTGGAAAAGTTTTGCTCCGAGGGATCTGGGTGGCGTCAGAACAATATAGGGATTTAACGCTGAGAATAGCCACCTATGATCCTATCGGAGCTTTTTCTTATATACCAACTCCTAAATTTATCGAATCTAAAAAGGCCACCATCAATATTCAAAATAAAAACGAAGAAAAATGTTTTCCATACTGCGTTACAGCCGCCGTGCACGTGATACCGGAGTATGAAAAGTTAAATAAAAAGCCAAAAAACCTTCAACGCCTAAATCACTATCTTCCCCACATTCATAAAGTAAATATGGAGGGAATAGATTACCCCGTACAAATTGACCATATGAAAAAATTTGAAAAGCAAAATCCTTTCATTAGTATAAGCATTCTTTCCTACATACTAGATAACCATGGTACAACACGCTTAGTTCCCATTTACTCTTCTTCCAATCTTTTTTCACCTCATCACGTTGATCTGCTCTTCTCACAGGTACAAATCAAAACGGTTCACCAATCAGGCACTACATTTAATAAAGAATCTCAGTCGACTCCTAAATCACATAAAGAATCAAAGCAATAAAATCTTCCAATGCCACTACTGCCTCCATCGCTTTAGCTCTCAGTCTCTTCAAATAGCTCATGAGTCAGATTGCGTGAGGAAATCTGCAGTAGCGATAACTTTTCCTTCCCGTGTCTTGAAAGAAAAGTCTGAACTTGAGTTAGCAGAAACTAATCAGCTAATGTCAAGTCTTCAAGACATTGTAGAGTTATTAAGTGAAGCTTGTGCAGCGGAACGCAATCTCGATACAGATTTTCTCGAAAAGTGCGGGGATCTAGACCCTGCAAACATACTAAAATATTACGTGTGTCCTCCTATCCAGGAATGGAAAAGAGGGCAAACTGCTACAGCGGTGAAAATGTTATGGACCACTTTTTTGACAAACTGTGTGAACATGATAATGAAATATTCGAAATCCTTCAAGAGAATGTTCCAATGAATGCAATGATCGAGGATGACGTTCATAGCTTTCATGATTCTAATGTATGTTTTTTTCTGTCGAAAACCATTCGATAGAAAAGTGAGACATCATGATCATGTCAGTGGTGACTTCATCGCCGCCTGTTGCAATCGTTGAAACCTTCAGCTAAAGTCCCGAAAGTTTAAGGGGAAGGGATTGAACAAACCCTCCAAAAAATCATATTTCTACATGGAGGAAATTCCTGGGGAGGGTGTCCAAGTAGACATGGAGGATGGAGAAGACGATGAGAAAGATGAATGCAGGTACTTCGTTCCGGTCATATTTCATAACAGTAAAAATTATGACATGCATCATATTTTAAAATATTTTCAACCCCCAACTTCAACTAAACCCTCCGACGTTAAAGTGATCGCCACAAATTCTGAAAAATTTATATCCCTTCAATTTCGGAATCTAAGAATATTAGATTCCTGTCAATTCCTCCCCGGTTCTCTTGACTCTTTAGTAGAAAGCCTCAAGAAGGACGATGAGCAAAAATTTGTCCACACTCATCGTCATTTTTCAGACCCTGCTAAACAATCCCTTATCATGAGGAAGGGAGTTTTTCCCTACGAGTACATGAGCTCTAGTGAAAAATTTAATGATTTACAACTTCCCCCTATCGAAAGTTTTTATAGTAAATTAACTGAAAAGGATTGTACGAAAGCAGATTATGAGCATGCGCAGTTAGTTTGGAGAACGTTTGATGTGCAGAATATGCGAGAATCTCATGATCTCTACCTGCTCACTGACGTTCTTTTGCTATCTGACGTGTTCGAAAACTTTCGAACATTCTCGTCGAACAATTATGGACTTGACCCAGCTCATTATTATACCAGCCCCGGGCTTTCCTTCGATGCATGTCTAAGGATGACTGGGGCGATGATCGAGCTCATAACTGATCCCGATCATTTGCTATTCTTCGAGTCAGCTCTCCGCGGAGGCGTATCCATGATAACGCATAGATATGCCAAAGCCAATAATCCTAGTCTAGTGAATTACAATCCTCAGGAAGCCCGCTCGTACATACAATACTATGATACTAACAAACTGTACGAGTGGGCAATGTCCCAACCCCTTCCCACTGGAAATTTCAAATTTTTAAGCAAACAAGAAATCGCGGCTTTAGATTTCGCACAGGTTCCAGATGATGATGAAACCGGCTTCATGCTAGAAGTGGATCTTGAATATCCGAATGAGCTACATGACCTTCATAATGATTTACCTCTAGCCCCCGAGAAAATAAATATCCCATCCTCCTACCTATCCCCCTACCAAAATGATCTTCTAGAAAAGCTAAACATTAAACAAAATTCCGAAACTGAAAAGCTGGTACCAAATTTCATACCTCAGCAACGATACGTTCTCTATTATAGGAACTTCAAGTACTATATGGAGAAGTACTTGAAGTTCCTATAATACATCGCATAATGAGTTTTACGCAAAGTTCATGGATCAAGCCCTACATCGCCTTTAACACACGACTACGACAGAATGCAAAATCTTCTTCCGACAAAAACTTCTTTAAATTCCTTAATAATGCACTATTTGGTAAAACAATGCAGAACCTTCGCAAGCAGACTGACATACAACTGCGCCAATCGGATGCTCAAGGTAGAAATTTGGTTGCCAAACCCAATTTTCAATCTTTTCACCTCATAAAAGAAGGTCTTGTAGCTGTCCGAATGAAGCAGGCCCACATCTTCTAGGACAAACCCACATTCACCGGCGCCTGTATTCTCGACCTTTCTAAGCTACACTTGTACAGGCTTCATTAAGATGTGATAAAGGCTCGTTACGGTAATAATGCACAGTTATTATTCACTGATACCGATTCGCTTTGCTATCATATCATAACGGATGATCTGTACAAGGACATTCTCGAGTTTGTAGAACATATGGATACATCCAACTTTCCCCCATCTAATCCATGTTTTAGTTACATTAATGATCGAAAATTGGGCTTCTTCAAAGACGAGTGTGAGGGACTTCAACCACTCGCATTTGTAGGACTTCGTTCAAAAATGTATAGCTTGCTCCTACCTAAGAGCACAAAGTCTGCTGCTAAAGGAATTCAGAACTCGTTTAGAAAGAAACACATTACTCACGACACATTTGTCGAGAGTCTTACTTTTCAAACGAAAAAGAGGGCTGAATTCTGTAGCATCCGAAGTAAAAAATCATGTTCTACATACTCTTGATGTGAGTAAGGACGGCTTGAACCCCTTTGACGACAAGCGTTATATTCTTCCTGACGGACATGCTACTCTTGCCTACGGACATTCTAAAATACCTAAAACTTCAGGCGCTGGTGAATCCTAGCATTTTCATTCCAACACTCTTCATCGTTTTAATTAAGTTATTCAATGTATGTAGATATGTACAAACAAATCCAGCTTAATTCATCTAGTCATGTAAATATTATTCACAAATTAAATGCTCATGTAAATATTTATAATTTCATTAGTCCTTCAAATGCTGTTTTTATTAATGGTGGCCTTAGCTAGTCATGTAAATAACTGACTTTTTCTAGTTACATAACTTTACATACATACATATATAATGAAAATAACCGCGATGTATATTATATGTAAATTAAGGACTCTATCGTTATTTACAATAGAGAATGGAAACAATTTTCATATGTGAAGACTCGTGTTTGCTTTCTATAAATACTTGCATGATTTCTGGTTTAACATTAGTCGATTTCATCCATCAACGATGCAACATCCCTTTACAGCGCTCATAGCAGGCCCTACAGACTGCGGTAAAACTCAATTTACTTTGAAACTGATAACACACATGAATGAAATAATTTCACCACTTCCACACGAAGTTGTTTGGTGCTATGGCGTGTATCAAGACATATTTAATACAATGAGAAATGTGCGCTTCATCGAAGGCTTACCCAACGAAATGGAATTTGATGGTAGTAAGCGTGCTTTGCTTATTATTAATGATCTCATGCATGAGGTGAATGAAAAAGTTGCGCAAATATTTACAAAAGTAGTCATCATAGAAACATTTCAATAATGTTTCTAACGCAAAATTTATTTCACAGTTCAAAACACAAAAGAACAATGAATTTAAATTCCCATTACATCATACTCTTCAAAAATCCGCGCGATATCGGACAAGTTAGCATACTTGGTCGACAAATGTTCCACAATGGTAAATTCCTGGAGGAAGCATTCAGAGATGCAGCATCCAAAGCATACGGTTATCTTTTCATAGATCTGAAACCCAACACGGAGGAAAAAATAAGAGTCAGAACTAACATTTTTGCAGATGAAGCACCACAATATGTCTATGTACCTAAATAAAAGGTGCAGTTACACTTATCAAACTGTCATTTCAGTTAGGATGTTGAACAAACAACATGTCTCGTAGAATTAGAGAACACGCTTCAACGTTGAGAAGACTTAATAGATCTAGCGAACCACAGAGAAAAAGTTGGTTGAAAAATAACTTAGATAGAAATTTTGTAAATTGCCTGTATGAGTGTGCTCAAAATTTGTTGCGTGGTAAGGTTCCGTTAAATAAAAGACAGAAAACAGCTCTTATTCGACGTAAAAAGGCTCTGAGAGAGCTTATTAAACGTAGAGTTAGCCTGGGTAAAAAGAAGAAAATCATTCAGACTGGTGGATTTCTGGGAGCCTAGCTATCTCCTATTGTTTTGATACTGGGAGGACTATTGGAGGGCAACGCAAGTTAATGTTGGAAAATGCGAAGAAATATAGCATGTTGGATCCAACAATGTAATCTCGAATGCAAGCTACAGTCACTCCCGTCATTGCTCAGAATAAAATTTCCCAATTGGATATATCAATCGAAGACATATTGGAAGGTGATGAACCTGATGACATTAAGGCAAAGCATTATGCTATTTCGCTAAGCAAGTTTCGATCGCGCGAATCCATAAAAAGTGAAGATGAAATTCTAGCCTCACTACCGCTTAACACGAAACATAAAGCTAAACAATTGTTACGGATAATAAAGCAAATTCCACATCTCGATTGGAACGAGCGTGGAGAACTTATACACAATCAATCTATTGTAGCAGGATCGAATATTGTGGAATTGATCAACGACATTTTAAGACAAAAAAGGACGGGAAATGTACGATCTGTAGGATGGCGAGAATTCTCAGAGGGATTATCGGAAGCTAAAGAAGTAGATATGGATCTAGTTTCGAACAATGACAGCTGGAAGGTTTTAAATCAAAGAAGAGGTGGAGAATTGACAGTTTCATCGAAAGCATCACAACCGAGAAGATCTAGATCGATTGAAAGACGTAGTTCTAAAAGACACGCACCGTCGAGGATCCCTGGTTGGGAGGATTATTAATATTGGAAAGAATATATTTTTCCCCTCAAGAAGCGGGAAGTTTAACTTCAGTTAAAAACTTGGCTAAGTATTTTCTTATTTTCTAAGTAAAAATGGCTTCCAAAGAAATGGATGAACAGTATGAAAGTGAAGAGGAACAAAGGCAGACGTCTAGTAAATTGAAATTGAAAATTGGAGACACTGTGCGCATAAGTAGAACAAGTGAAGCGTTTCGCAAAGGTTACGAAGGTGGATGGTCTACAGAAGTGTGTATAGTCACTAGTCGTTATCCAACCATTAATCCCACATATTCGCTTAAAGATTATTCAGGAGAGTTAATAAAAGGAATATTCTATGTTGAAGAATTACAAAAAGTGCAAAGGGATCCGACAGTATTTGAAGTTGAGAGTTTTAAGAACGAGAATCAGAAGGGGAAAGAAAGAGTATCTTGTACGTTGGAGAGGATATGATTCAAAACATGATTCTTGGGTAGATAAGTTTGTTGTATGATGAGTGATACTAGTAGCAATCGGTGGACTATTTGTTGGCAAGAAGTTCCAAGGCGTGAAGTAATATTTTTTACTCAAGTTATTATTTCATATGTTGTGATTTGTGTCTCGCTGGCTAGTCTTTCTCTGGGAGTTGGTAATCAAGCTCTGTGGTCCACGTTGCTTGGTGCAAGTTTAGGATATTTATTACCATCTCCATCGATTTCAAAACGACGAGATGACACACTTTTGTCTGACTCTACCGAGTAATAGCTCGATGAATGTTTATCCGGACAATACTCTAACGAAATACTGCACTAAACTACATAGCGAAATATCGCTCCAGGGAGAATGGGAAGTCGGTTTGTCTGACATAATATTTCCTAGAAATTGGTTTAATGTTGGACTGCAACAACAAATCACTGTGCGCTGTAGCAATAACGAGAATCCTGAAAAAGAGAACGATGCTGAAATGGAAGAAGATCCGGAAGAACACATTATTGATATTCCAATTGAATCGGGATATTATGGTGATGTTGCCGCACTTGTGAGAGAATTAAATAAATCGATAGATTTCTATTTTAACTTTGCGGTTGCTAACATGAAGCCTGGAAAGGTACGAAGAAGATTAAAGAAAGACGGGTTTCCCAAGTTTGAATTCAGCATATTTAGCGGTATGATATATCTGACAGTGATGGGATATATGAAGGTATATATCAGTTTCGATTTAATTCGCATATTGGGTTTCTACAAGTCCAGAACACTGCTTAACAATGCGGGTGCTGATCCGTCGATAATTCGCTCGGATAGAATATGTGATGTAGATGTGGGACGTCATATGATTTATGTCTACTGCGATATACTCGAGTGTGTTCCAGTTGGGGACACGATGGTACCATTGCTGCGAACAATCGATGTTGATGGTGCTTATGGATCAACAATACATAAAGACTTTATGAAGCCCCGTTATGTTCCACTACAAAAGAAACATTTCGATTTTCTAACAATAGATATAAGGGATGGATTACGAAATCCGATTCCATTTGAAAGCGGGACGGTGACGAAAACAGTCTATTTTCGCAGAGCTAATCATCATACTTACTCCAATGAGGAAGAAATATTGCTGCGATGCATCCAAGGATCTCTACGAAAGCTACTACATAGATCAAAGCGGTAGTGGGATTCCAGTTTTTGCAGGAGCTAGCGGACAGAGAGGACATGGATTAGGAAGTATGTTTAGTGGGTTTTTTAGATCGGCGTTTCCCATGAAAGCGAGGTTTGGCAGTATTTGGTAAACGTGCGGTCAAGACAGGGCTTGAGATTGCAAATGATGTTGCGGCGGGCGAATCATTTAAAAATTCAACTAAGCGTCGAGTGCCTGAGAGTATAAAACAATTTGTTTCGTCAGAAAATTTCATTAATCAGTCTGGTAGTGGGCGGTAACGTATCAAAAGAAGACAAATGGCTAAACGGAAACATCAGACGTCTTTGCATAATGACGTTCGTGCATCCACTAAGTTGTGAATGTGTAAAGTCTGAACTCGATATATTCTCAGTTCCGCCAACACAAACTAGTATTGAAAGTGGAACTTATGTAGAGTATAATCCCATCAGCAGCCTCACAGATTGAACTCCGATAGAATTTGTAATTAGTGGTAGTGGTCAGGATTATATAGATTTAGCAAATACGCAGTTGCTTGTGAAACTGGATGTACGCAAAGCTGACGGCACTGCTATCGATAATAATAGTCAGGTTGCACCTGTCAATCTGCTTCTACATTCTTTATTTGCGGAAGTCGACATAAAGCTAAACGATGTTTTAATTACTTCAACAAATAATACGTATGCTTACCGCGCCTATCTCGAAACGCTATTGAGCTATGGGGAAGGATCAAAGACATCACAACTAAGCTCCGCCCTCTTCGCTAAAGATGTTGCAAATAAAATGGATGCTAATCCATTAAATGCGGATGCAAATAGCGCACTTAAGAAAAGATATGCATACATAAGAGAGGGAAAAGCTGTGGACCTGCTCGGACGCATTCATGCAGATCTGTTTTATCAGCAGAAATATATTCCCAATGATGTTACCATTCGCATCAGACTCGTACGGAGTAAAAATAATTTCTGCCTAATGTCTGAAACTCCAAACGAAAACTACAAGATACACATGAGCGAATGTAAAATCTATGTCAGAGAAGTCAAGTTCAGTCCATCGGTGCTTGTAGCTCATGCTAAAGCGTTGGAACATGGGAATGCAAAATATCCTCTGCGACGAGTTGCATGCAAAACATTTACCGTACCAGCAGGCAATTTGGATTGCTGTCAGGAAAATCTCTTTTCTGGACAACTACCTACACGTATAGTTATCGGCTGTGTAGACAATGATGCATTCAACGGAAACTATAGAAAGAACCCCTTTAACTTCAAACATTGTAACTTGTCACAGTTAAAAGTGTATCTGGATGGACAGCAGCAGAGCATCAGACCTCTAGAGCCGAATTTTGAGAATCGACAGTATATAAATGCCTACATGACTCTGTTCACGGCTACAGGATAGCAGTTTCGCGATGAAGGAAATCAAATTCATAGAGATGACTACGGTGCAGGATATACGCTCTATGCATACGATCTCACGCCTGATCTAGGAGAAGACGATCACTTTAATCTGATTAGAGAGGGCAGCGTGAGAGTGGACTTGAAATTTGCAAATGCTCTACCGAATACTATAAATGCTATTGTGTATGCAGAATTTGAAAACATTCTCGAGATTGATAGAGCGCGTAACGTAATTTTTGACTATAATAATTGAAAATGAACACTAGTGATTTGTTTCGTCATCTAAAGATAAGATGTGGAGGGGTATTGTTGGGAATTTTTGCTGCTGATAGATTACCACGTCGCATACCTGCGAGAAGACCTCTGATGATAGTGTGTAACACCGATCCGCACAATAAACCTGGAGAACATTGGATTGCTATTTGTTTGAATAATGATGGTAGTGGTGAATATTTCGATTCGTTTGGTGAAGCCCCAAGGCCGATTTTTCGTGACTTTTTAGATTTGCACTGTTTAAATTATGTTTGGAACGAGAAACAATTGCAGAGTGTGCTCAGTAGATTCTGCGGACATTATTGTGTATTTTATTGTTTATTTAAGAAACTTGACTATAGTGTGATTTCGGTAGTTAACTGTTTTACTAATGGTACGATGTTAAATGATGAAGTAGTACATAAGTTTGTCTGTGAAAATTTATAATAAACGAGATAGAACACAAAATTTGAACTTTTTATTACATTATATTAAATTCAACGTCTTTACCTTATTTTATTTTAATAGATAACACTTTAGGCGTCTTCATTGCAATTTATCTTACGGAAATGTCACATCTTCACCAAATGGATAGCATTCCTTGCATGCAAATGCCGACAGTTGATTATTATGCGAATCTTGAAATCCGCACGGTATGGCTTTGGCGAATTCCAGATGCTCGTCTCTGATTTTGTGAAGTTGTGCTACGAGCCTTCTCCACTCGTTCTGACGTAGCGTTATTCCTCTCTTGGTTGGGATGGGCTGCTTGTTACCTGGAGGGAGGAAGTATTTCCTTAGATTCACATGGTACCACCCAGAAGCAACAGAAGCGTAGATTCCTCCCCCCCCAAATGTACTGTGTGCTGAAATTCCTTCCCATTTCCGACCTCGCCCAACATTCTCGTAATCTCCTCGAGACCCATCATCAGGATGCTGAATCTGGAAGGGGCTAAGGCCACCCCTTTTGTAGTAGGAAACCCTGCAATTCTCTCATGCTCTCTAATTTGCACATATTTCTTCGCATTAAACATTGTCACTGTTGCAAATTTGCTATTACCCAATTCGTATTTCTGAAATTGACAACATAAGATTGCATTATTTTACACAAACTAACACAAAAGGATTTTAATATTCATTATCTTAGTTTTAAAACTCTATTTCATCACATTAACATGAGAAAGTCAAATTCTAGCTTAAAGATTCGAGTTTCAGAGGTTTTAGAGTGAGAATTGTACGTCCCAACAAATTCACAAGCGATATTGTAAGTATTAAAGACACTAAAACGTGAATTCTCAGTTCTGAGGCTACATGGTGAGAATTCTAAGACTTATCACATTTACATGAAATATATTACAAGTTATGAACGTATCAACATTAAAAGTCTAAGTCCAGAAGATTTGATATTAGAAACTCTATCTTTTCACCCATTCATATAGTTTAACTATGTATAATTATAGCATATATCTTACCTGATTTGTAGCCATGATGAGAATTTCCTCAAACTGAGAAAGCTTAGTATTGCAACAGATGGTTATATAGGCTACTTCGAATATTGTCTGACATGAGTTAGATCCGGTTTAAAGCAAGATTATATAGACCAAGATTCACTACACACACACACACACACACATTTATTAATGAGGGCAAAAGTTCAGATTTCTTGTATGCTGTGTTCGCTAACCTTCGGCGGCTGCGCGAGGGTAAGATAGCACCCACAGCTGTGCACCCAGTCACAGTGGAAGGCTAAAGTACAGATTTCTTAAATGCTTTATGTTGCTAGCATTCTGCGGCTGCTCAAGCGTTGAGATCTTAGAAAACCAAAGTTCAGATTTCTTGTATGCATTAATCGCTGGAATCCAGGAACTGCATGAGGGATCAGGTCTAAGAAGGCTAAAGTTTAGATCTCCTGTATGCGCTGAATAGAGCTCACAGCTGCGCAGCCATTCACAGCGGAAGACTAAAGTTCAGACTTCTTATATGCATTTAATAGAGCTCACAGCTGCGCAGCCATTCACAGTGGAAGACTAAAGTTCAGATTTCTTGTAGCCATTCTGTTGCGGACCTCCAGCAGCTGCACGAGTGCTAAGGTCTTCAACAGCTGCTGATGGGGATAACGTCTATAGTTTCCCCCTCCCCACATCAGACAGCTAGAGTTGAGAGGTAGAGAGGTGGAATGGGGAGGGGTGTGTGTGTGTGTATGTGTGTGTGTGTGTGTGTTAGGGTTAGTGTATGGGGGAGGGGAAGGGGGACGGGGGGAGGGGGAGGGGTGAAGGGGAGGGGGGGTGAAGGGGGGAGGGGGAAAGGGGGGAGGCAGTCCTCCTGTGCCACTACCGGGGGGGGGACAGCCCCCCTGTGCCAGAACCAGGGTTATTATTTTACTACCGAAGTACCTCAAACTTCTTTCAGAAATTCGTATAATTTTATTTTCCCAAACCTTTCAAGTACTGTATTATTGTTGATATGATTCCGATAGTGAATATTTAAGATTCTTCTACGACATATTTGTTGAAAAAGTTAAGTTTGTGCTTTATTTTACTAGTAGGCCTACTTTCCCAGGTTAAACACGCATAGGCTACATCAAAAGTTTAAAACGTGCTATACGATGGATTTCTTCCAACAGTATATACATGTACATATAGTACATATAGGCCTATATTCTTTAAAAATAATTTGGACAACTTCAGATGTGTCTGCTAAAAAGTAAAACTAAACAAAAGAAATTTCTTTTCAAATAACTTAATGATGTTTGTAATACTCTCGATTCACTGCCTCTTGTAGGATTGCAAATGTATAATAGTGAAATAAGATGGAAAACGTGTTACTATAAAATATTTAATTGGTGTACCCTCTACAAATATGTAACATAGGCTAGCCTACTATATTAGGCATACAGATAATTATCTTGATGGTTACTAGCGTAGAGTTAGACATACTTGTAAAAACTCACCCTTTATATTAATGAATTTTGTATTTGTGTTGAATGGTAGCGGGCAGCGAGTCCGGATTGCAGAAGATATTGGATGGGCTGAATGATGCGGCTTTGAGATATGGCATGAAGATTAATATAAAAAAGAACAAGGTTATGAGAGTGTCCAACAACAAAGGTGAAGTTAATATCACAATAAATGGTAAGAAATTGGAACAGGTAAGGAGTTTCAAATATTTGGGTCATACTATAACCGATGATGGGAAATGTGAGACGAAAATATGCAGTAGGATTGCACAAGCAAAAGCGGCCTTTGGTAGTGGAAAAGAACTACTAACAAAAAGTCTAAAGAAAGACACAAAGATAAAAGTAGTGAAAACTTTGGTTTGGACCACGCTATTGTATGGATGTGAAACATGGACCTTAATGAAGGAAGATATTAGGAAACTGGAGGCATTGGAAATGTGGATTTGGAGAAGAATGGAGAGGATTAGCTGGACTCAAAAGGTTACAAATGAGGAAATCCTGGAGAGAGTTGGCACAGATAGACAGTTGATAAATGTATTAAGAAATAGGAAGTAGAGATGGATAGGACACATTCTGAGGGGGGAAGGTCTATTAAAAGAGGTCATAGAAGGTAGATTGGAAGGAAAAGGAGGCAGGGGCCGGCCGAGATTAGCTCTACAGATGGGATATTTAAGGATAGGGAAACTGTGTAAGTAAATGATGTACAGCCTTTTTATGGGTCTGAAGCATTTCATGCCTTTAAATCCAGTAGGATTTACAATACTGTTACCTTAAAACATTTATCAATATAGCCACGGGAATGCTTGATAAATTATAGTTACTAAACGTTAATTTAGTGTAATTATATATTTTAACTAGACAATATGTTACCTAAACAATCCCACTGCCATGTGGATGACTCGGGAGAGTAAAAGGCTATGATGACCAGCCATCAGAAATTGGGCGGACGAACTTTTTTTAATTAAAGTCAAGGGCCAGCTGGATAGAGATGGTGTCTCGAAAGAAATACCTGGCGGAAGGATTAATCGCCCACCGCTGTATTTGATATAGTTTATCATGGTCGAAGGAAATAAAAATAATACCAACGGCGTTAAGGGGGTACACACTGAATACAGGTGGGACACCTCGCTCGGTACAGAATCTTGTGTAAGACAGGGGAAACTGGACCGTCATCCAACGGCTGTCTCGGAATTGGATAAATCAAGTAACCAAGTAGGTAAATGTAATAAAATAGAAAGATACACACGCTTAGGTACATGGAATGTACGAACGCTGTACCAGGCAGGAAAATTCAGTAACATAATTCAAGAAATGAAGAGACTCAAAGTGAACATCATGGGTATGTGTGAAACAAGATGGATTGGATCAGGCAGGGTTAATCAGGATGGTTTTACGATGTATTATTCAGGTGGTGTTCAACATATTAATGGAGTGGCTATAATAACAGATAGCATCACATCAAAATGTGTTGATGGCCATTGGGCTATTTCGGATCGAATGATGTTGTTGAAAATCAGAACACGCCATTTCGTAATGAATATTGTTCAGGTATATGCTCCCACAGCCCAATGTGAGGAAGAAGAAATCGAGCGATTTTATGACGATTTAGAAACAGCAAAATCACAATGCAAAAGCCAAGAAATCTTAATTATAATGGGAGATATGAAGGCCAAAGTTGGAGAAGAGCAATATGGAAATATAGTTGGATAATATGGCCTCGGCAAGAGGAATGAACGAGAAGAAAGATTCATTAATTGGTGCCAAAGCCACAATCAAATAATAGCTAACACATGGTACAAACAGCATAAAAGGAGAAGATATACTTGGAAGAGTCCTGGAGATAAAATAAGAAATCAAATCGATTACATAACTATCAACGAAAGATTTCGTAATCCAATCAGAAATTGTAAAACTTATCCAGGTGCAGATTGTGACTCAGACCATATTCCAGTAATTTGCAATATACTTATAAACTTAAAGAAGATTGAAAGAAAAGAGAGAAAATTAGTACAAGATTTCTCCACTCTAATAAAAGATCAAACTATTCAATATAAATATAAAATAGAAGTTCAAAATAGATTCCAAGTATTGGCAGAAAATGATGGTCTGAATAACATCAACAACAAATGGGATAATTTCAAAAATGCATTAGTAGTAACAGCAAATGAAATCATCCCAGTAAAGAATATGCAAAGGAAAACTAAATGGATAAATCAGTTTATTTTACAATTAATGAAAGAACGACAAAAGATTAAAGATAGAGAAAGTATGGAGTATAGAGTTTCGAACAATGCAATAAAGAAACTTTGCAAACATGAAAAGGAAGAGTGGTTAAACAAAAGATGTGATGAGATTGAAAAGATGAAATTTACAGACACAAGGAAAATGTACAAAGAGATAAATGAAATAACTAATCGGAAATCTAATTGCTCACATAGTAAATGCATCAAGGCTAAGAATGGAGATATTCTCATGACAAAGAAAGATATACTTGATAGATGGTCAGAGTATATCGATGACCTTGTTAAAGATAATCGAATGGAGCTTCCAGAAACAACTAAAGAAATAGCAGGTCCTAAAATCTTAGAAGACGAAGTTAGATATGCCATTAGGCAATTAAAAAGAAACAAAGCAAGCGGACCAGATAACATAACAGCAGAAATGATTCAAGCCACGGAAGAATTCAGCGTAAAAGAGATCACGTCAATAGCAAACGACATTTATGACAATGGCGAATTTCCTAAAGATATATTGAGATCGATATTTATTGCATTACCGAAGAAACCTGGTGCGGTAGAATGTGAACTGCACAGAACTATAAGTCTAATGAGTGTAGTCATTAAAATCTATTTAGGAATTCTGCTAATGAGAATGAGAAATAAAATTAGACCTGAAATAAATCCCGTGCAATATGGTTTTATGGATGATTCCGGTACAAGGAATGCTATTTTCGTTCTAAGAATTCTGTGTGAAAGAGCCATAGAATTAAATAAGGATCTATTCCTTTGTTTCATTGATTATACCAAAGCTTTTGACAAAGTTAGACACAGCAAATTGATTGATCTTCTTCATGAATTGGATATAGATGGCAAAGACATAAGAAGTGTTAGGAATTTATACTGGAATCAAGAAGCTGCAATGAGATGTGAGAACGAGTACAGTAGCTTTTGCAAAATTAAGAGAGGAGTAAGGCAAGGCTGTGTAATGTCACCAGATCTTTTTAACTTATATAGTGAAAATATAATGAGGAATATCAGCGAAATAAAAGGATTAGTAATTGGAGGATACAATCTTAATAATATTCGTTATGCTGATGACATAGTTCTTATTGCCGACTCGAGAGACAAACTTCAAGAAATGTTGGATATTGTAACATATCATAGTGAGGCTAGTAGATTATCTATAAATATGAAGAAAACAGAATGCATGACAGTCAGCAAACTAAAAATGCCACAGCCATGCTTAATCAATGTAAGAGGTCAAAATGTCAAACAAGTTGAATCAGTCATATATTTAGGGTCACTTATTCATCAAAATGGGAAATGTGACAAGGAAATAAACAGAAGAATAGCCATGGCTAAGGAGGCATATAACAGAATGTCAAAGATTTTTAGAAGCCATGAATTATCAATTGATACCAAAAAAAGACTTCTTCAATGCTACATTCAACCAATATTGTTATATGGAAGTGAAGTTTGGACAATCTCTTCTGTAATGGAATCGAAACTTGAGGCAACAGAGATGTGGTTCTATAGAAGAATGCTGCGTATATCTTATAAAGACCACATTAAAAATTAAGATGTTCTACAAAGAATGTCAACTTGTCGTGACCTTTTGAACCGAATACGACGACAACAGATGAAATTTTTCGGACACATTATGCGGAACAAAATAGTTGAAAATACCGTAGTGACAGGAATAATAGAAGGAAAAAGATGCAAAGGTCGACAACGAATGACGTTTATTAAGAGTCTTAGCAAATGGATGCAGTTAGCTGAAACAGAGATGATCAGAGCAACAATGAACAGAGACATATGGAGGAATATGACCATGACCGCCCAGGCTTGGAACAGGCACGGCACTTAAAGAAGAAGAAGAATGTATTTTAAACAATTATCCCTTGACATGACGTGACCAAGCTGACAATATTATATATTAATTATTAATATTGGCATACACGTACATCCGGCAGGCTACTCACTACATAAATGTATATAGCCTAATGTTCGATATATATCCTCACAAGCTTAAGCCAGCCCAAATGTTGTGCCAGTTTAGGATGTATGAATTTGTTTGGTAAGAAACACAACTTCTTTACTAAATGAATTACAACGGGATTATTAATTTGATTACAAGCTTTGGATTACTATCAATGGCATTAATTGCCTTATGCGGATTTGAAAGTTCACACGCTCAAGGTAGGAATTGTGCTAATGTTAAACATTATTGTTCTGATATATCGATAAAAGATCATCTCGCTCTCTCATATTCCAGTTGTATTGAAACGGCAATACCAGCACTAATGGTTCTACTCATTGTTTCCTTTCAAGAGTACTCAATCGATCAACTGCTTGATGTCATAACAAAGGCTATGCACTTACCTATTCTTTATGTAGCGCTTTATTTGGAAACTATGGCTTTTGAAGTGGTTTCACAATGATTTCCTCACTTATAGCTTAATGGTGAAAATTTGTTATTTATTCTTATTGCTAGCAGTGGTTAGGATGAAAAAAGTTTGGTGGGATGTTATAGAAGTATTTTAGATTCCAACGGGATTTAGTAAGTTTGATTCTAACCCTTGGTTTAATTTAACAAATTGCTGTTGAACTAGAGGTCATAATTGCAAACGTATTACATCTAGAAACAAATTAGACAAACGTCAAAATATTTTAGTCTGAGTTATTATTAGTTGAAATGGGTTTCCAGATGATATTTCTGAGGTAGATTCTATAAATCAACATATATATATATATATATATATATATAAATAAATATATATATATATATATATATATATATATATATATATATATATATGTTAACATATCTATCTATAGTCATTGATATCGCTTTCGAGTGAGGAAACTGACTTTAAAATTAGCTTAACCAGCTTTACCTTTAATTTTTGTATGATGAACACGAAGTTTGTAGGCTATAATATTGATTTATCTGTAAATACTTATTGTAAATGAATTAGGTATTTTACTCTGTACATATATGTGGCATTAGGCCTAAATAGGAATATCAATTTAATAATTTCATATAAATAGCTAATTAGTTTATTACTTGCCTTTTGGTAAATGAATTTGTATAATGTCACTGAACTATGCATTTGTAATAGTTAAGTGATTTAGTGAGTCTCAAACTAGCATTAAATTGCTTCCTGACTCTGCACTGTTATGTTATTTTATTATAATATTTTAAAATAAAAGTAGGCCTATGTACATTTGTGTTTATTTATTTTGCTCAATTTTGAAATCGACAGTGACAATTATCATAAAATAAAATTTTTGTGCTATTATATTTAGTACTAAAATCAATTTGTGTGCTATTATATTTAGTACTAAAATCAATTTGTGTGCTATTATATTTAGTACTAAAATCAATTTGTATGCTATTATATTTAGTACTAAAATCAATTTGTGAGTATATTGTTGGTCTTAGAAGGGTCTTAAAACTACCACCAACAGTAAAAATTTTGATTTGTTCTTATTTTATATTTTTGCTCGTATGGTTACAAAAGTGAAATGACATGCCGCACTTGCTGCACAGGTTCCTTTCATAGTTAATGGTTTTGTAGTTTTCATTATTCCCCCCTTCATTAAATGATTATTGATAGATCTAAACATTTAAATTTCATCGCTGCAACTGGCACGGATTTAAGAATAACCTTCCATCACCCTGATTTTTCTTTCAAAGCTGTCAGCATTCGGTCTTTCAAGATGGTCGCCCATCTAAGTATTAACAGATTCAAAAAGAGCTTAACTTATTATGCGCAAGCTTTACCAAGTGCGTTAAACGTCTCTTTAATTACACCTTAATTACATATTTCCTTAACTTCAGATCAAGAACATAATATAGTAATATTATTGACATATACTATTGATTCACATCTATAGGCTATCTTAAGAAGATGAATTTTGAATATTATTAGAGCGTTTACCAGCCTGAAATTTAACTTACAGTTAGAGTCACATGTAGCCTAATAAGATTGTTGCAGCGCTATTATAACGTCGAGAATGTTTATTTTAATGTTGCACAAAATGATGGAAAACTATACAATTAAGCAAAATAGAATGATTTTTAAATACTTCGATTCTCAACATGGAAATCTGAATAAATATTCCATTTTTCGAAGAGGACCAAAATCGGCAATCTCAGTAGACTCTCATAGATTCGTTTATATGAGGTCACTTAAGATGTCACTGGTTAGTGCAATAAATATAAATAATTTATGCCTAATAACCAATTCAGTTTTGATTACTATTATTGCTATTATAATTAATACAGCTATTGTTATATTTGTTTTCGTCAACCATTGTATAAAGAACCAGGAGTTTAACAAAAAAGAATTCGAGCGATACGTGCTGAATCGCCGCCCGGCTACTCGAGGACATCTGGCTGCTTAAAACAATTTCCTAAGCCGAATGCATTAAATTTTGCATACCCGTCAAATCATTTGCGAATGAAAAGAGGTCCCTTTCTCTTATTAACATTACTATTTTCTATTAGCCATTTCTATGTCTCCTATTGAAATTTGAAATGCCAGAAGGAATGTTAAAAGTACACTGTTTTACGTATTGATTTAAATAAAACTCATTAGTAACCAAATGTTGATTCGTGAAGAATATAATTTTTTGTTCCAATTTAGTGTAAGGTTGATTTTTAATAAATATGACCTGTGAGGTTAATCCGGTCATTAGTTTATTTTTCTTTTCGCTGTCAGATTAGTCGCCTACAATGAAGCATTAGGCTGACTAATAGATACTGTTTAGTATTTTATGGATGAGTAGGAGTAAAAATGTTTAGGATGTAATGAATTATTTGGTTTGATTGGCCTATATTCGAACTTCTTCGTTCTAGCATTGCCTAACAGAACTAAAAGAAAAATAATATAAAAACTGAATAAAACAAATTTCAATTCCAGTTGTCATAGAGCGAAATCAATTTTTGAATAAGCATATAGGATTGCAGCATATGCCGGTATCTGAGTAGTCATAAACAAGGAACCGATCTGACTCATTTATAAATTTATATGAATAAACCAAGAAATGAAATCTTAGTTTTGATTATCAAAATTAAGCAAATGATATTGACAACCGCGACCATAACAAGAAGCTACTTTGTATCATATGAGAAATTTAAGAAAATTTGAAAGATATGATAGCCCAGAGAATCGAAAATCATACCATGAAAATCGGCTTAGTAGCAATAAGTAATTCACTTTATGTTTTCAATTATCTTTAATATGAGAGTGTGCAGATATTTTCATAAGTTTTGTTGGATATATTTCCACCTTTTGATAATTTTCGGCATTTTGCCCTCATTTCACTATTATTCAGTGTTTATATGAACCTGCATGATTCTTGCGCATATGACAGCTGTCGGCGATTTAAGAATAATTTATCATTATTCGGATGTTTTTCACTGAGAAGTGTTAAAAATTAAAACCAGGTTTCTAAATCCTTACGAATACCAATGTCTCAAAATATCAATGCTCTGATTACGAACATCAATGCTCAAAACCTCATCTCAATACTCAGAATAGATCTACATGTATCATCATCATCATAGTCATCATCATCATCATCATCATCATCATCGCCATCACCATCAATTCCTTGCGTTCTGAATAGAACGTAGGGCTACAACATTACGCCATTCGTTTCTACCATTAACAACCCTCACAGCTTCTTGCTATGAAATAGTCAACTTTCTCAAATCTTTGTTGACTGTGCTGAATCAAGTATTCATAGGTCTTCCTCGTTTCCTCTTTCCTTGGTTTGGCTTCCATATAATTGCAGTCTTTGAATAAGGAGAGATATTCATTCTCAATAAGTGAACCTCAACCTCCTTTCAGAAACTCATCTAATTTTCTTTGTCCAATTCTTTCAAGTACTGTTTCATTTTGCGGTGATCCCAAAAATGAATATTTCTGATTCTTCTAGGATATCTTTGTTGAAGAAAGTTTAGTTCGAGCCTTATTTTACTAATACTCTCCCAGATTACGCACGCATACATCAAAACGGATTGTGCGATGGATTTGTTCTGATATACAGGTAGGTATATATTTCAAAAAATATTATTTGCCCCACTTATGATGTGTCTACCAAAAAGTAAAATTAAACAAAAAAAATTTCATTCAAACGAACTTAATGATATTTGTCATACTCACTCTACACTGCCACTTGTAGGCTTACAAATGTATAATACCAGTGCCTCCATATACAGAATACCAATATAATAATGAAATAAGATGGAAAACTTGTTACAATCAGATGTTAATTGGTGTACCCACTATAAATCTTTCTTACCTTTTCCCACCGTAGACGTAATCAATCTACCCTGACCATTTTTGATTATCGGACTGGCTTTCGTTTAGGACCATACTTCTCCTCAGTCATTTCTTTTGTAGATTTGTCTGGGTGAATTGATCTGTAGTGATGTGTGTTGTAGGGACGTCTCTGACAGCATCCTTGGATGAGGAAACGGACGTTATACATTTATTATAATTATTAAATATGTGACATGCTATATTATAGATAATTATATTGTTGGTTGCTGGCGTAGCGTTAGATATACTTGTAAAACTCACCTTTTATATTAATGAATTTTGTATTTGCGTAACTGAAGTAGACGGTCTCGATAAAAAATTTCTTAAATGAAACAATTTGTATTACTGAGCTGTAGCATTTAGTAGGTTATATGAAGATCTTTATTCGTCAATTAGACATTCAAATAAATACAACAAATGTCTCTTAATGAAAGAGTGCAGACTACAAAGCACAAGTGCGAGAACTAAACCATATTACACAAGCGAGCTAACAATAAAATTGTAACATAAATTTTGCTTCATATTGGATATTGACATTTCGCTTAAAATTGATAGTTTAATTCTAAATTCACATTCCCACATAAGAGTCCTCAGATATTTTGAAAATATCAACCCTCTCAATCCTTCTAAAAACTAAGTTATAGAAATTAATTCCTTCATTTAGATGTTAAGCATAAATATGAACGAATTGAAGCAAAATCTATATAAATTGTGAGTCATCCAAAAATAGCTTTACAGATTGAATTTTTCAGGATAGGGCAACTGTCTAACTATATGATGTACAGCCCATTTTGTGGATCTTAAGCATTTCATGCTCTCAAATCCAGTACAATACAGTTACGTTAAAACCTTTATCTAATGGAATGTATGATGAAAAACAGTTACTAAAAGCGAAAGTTGTGTAATGATGTATTTTGAATAATTATCCCCTTGACGTGACAGAGCTCAGACTATTATATATGAATTATTACTATAGACCTTCACTAATATCCGGGAGGCTACTCAATAGTAGTCAATACGTAAATGTTTATAGCCTAATGTTCGCTATATAGCATCGCAAGCTTAAGCTTGCCCTAATGTTGTGCCAGTCTAGGATGTATGAATTTGTTTAGTAAGAAACACAAATTATTTACAAAATGAATTACAATGGGATAATAAATATGATTTCTGGCTTTGGATTACTGTCAATGGCTTCAATGGTTCTATGCGGAATTAAAAATTCACACGCTCAAGTTAAAAATTGTACTAATATTAAATATTATTGTCCTGATGTCCTGATGAAAGATCGTATAGCTCTCTCACTCTCCGGTTGTATTAAAACGGCAATACCAGTGCTAACAGTTCTACTCGCTGTTTATTTTCAAGAGCACTCCATAGATCAACTGCTTGATGTCAGAACAAAGGCTATACATTTACCTATTCTTTCTGTAGCATTTTGATTGGAAACTATGGTTTTTTGAAGTGGTTTCGCATTGATTTCCTCACTTTTCTCTTAATGGAGAAAATTCATTATTAACTATTATTGTTTAAACAAATTCTATAATCTATTAAGTAATCGAAAATATACTGGTTAAACAATAATTCAAATCGACTCTTACCAACTTGCCGTATAATATGGCATACCTGTAGTAACAATTCTAATATTCTTACTTTTGTTGAATAATTAAATATTTTTATAAGGCGTCATATCAAGTCCTCTGAATAGATAAATGTCAGATATATTAATTGCGATTTAAATAAGTTTACTATGTGTATTGTTTAAATAGGGCTTTGTTCAGATGCTTGCGATGACCTGCAAAATATCACAGCGCCTATCAACAGGACCGTTGTCATCCGTAGCAGATTAACGTATTATGGGAGAAATGACTCAGTTGTCATCAGTTTGAGGGCTATATCAGCAAATCGATTGGATGTCGGAAAACCCAAAACATTATTCTTAGATAATCGCACAAATCCACTACATGTGTACAACCTTTCGTATAGTGTTAAGACCTCCTTTTCGGGTCAATATGACGTAATTATCAAAGCTATTCGATTTCCTCATGCCGGAATATACGATTTTAAGCATGAAAGTGAAAACTGCACAAAGGCAATCCTCTTGTCAGTTTACGGTAATATTTCTTCTTCATATTATTTATTTTATAATATTTGATCTAAATTTCAGACTCCGGTTGTAATTTTTAAAATTCATAGCTATTGTCGAATTGCAAAATAAAAATATCAGTAAGCTTTCTCAACTTTTCAAGCTAGGCGTGCAATGGCAGGTTACAAATATATCTAGAATAACGTTATCTCAAATGCAAATCATTTAAAAATTTGAAGGAAAATGTCACGAATGCGGTACATCTGGATAATATTATGACAAAAATGGTCACATTGCAATAGCATTACAATTTAATTTGATTTGTAACATCAAATATATTATCAGAATGAAGGTGATTTTTAGAAACATGCTGTATTGTACATGTACAAGGCGGCTAATTATCGTTTCATATGAGATCACTGCAAGAACAACATAAGTAACAAGAACTTATCATATGCCACTCGAAGGGAGAGAGAGAGAGAGAAGTATGTTTAATTTAAAATTTCAAACGATCAACAACAGAAGTATAATCAGCTGCAAGTAAATACAAAATAATAACCATTGCAAGTAAATCATACAATAGGTGCATAAAATTGAAACAAACATAATGAATGAGCAATTACCTAATACAAGTCCAAAACTATTCAATCGGACCCTAGTGAGAGCATTGCTCTATCTAGCTAGTCACCGAGATGGTATGGGAAAGTGCTCCTATCAGCATATTTTACTAGTTCCTGAATAAAAAAGATTTATATAGGATTCTAAAATTATATACATTTTTAGCCATTTTTATGAAATCGGGTACACTATTCCATATTCGAACACTAGAAAAAATGATCGAGTTAACAATTTTAAGATTGTAATGAAAATACAAATAGTTTGTGGCAGTCTAATCTCATACTCATGGTTAGCAGTTCAGTTGGATATTTATAGGGATTATAAGGGATATTCAAACCCGCTTCCCGTGAAATAAATAAAATGTGTGTTCTCTTCTCCCACGTCACAAATCGCCTTCATCGTGGTTCTCGAAAATTTAGAAAAACAAACTGAACTGTTGGAAAGTTTGCTTCGATCATACCCTGATCTTTTGAAGGCAATTTACGACAATGTATGCAAGCACACACACGTCTAAATTGTATCGCAGCTCTGGATACCTTTTCCAAGGATACAAATTAATTACTACGATTTTTGTTGTTCTTGCTTTGACCCTCTAGGAAAAGGTTACTGACCACCCGCCCTATTTATCTTTATTAATATAGAATGCTAGTAAGTCAAACTATTTTAAGAAGCACTTTATAATTTCTTGGTTTTACACAAAATTTGAAAAATATCTAAGTAGCTCGATTAAGCGAGACCTAGGCTTAACAGTTTCATTCAAATAATTATTATGGGAGATAAATTGCTGAAGGAGGTGTGATTCTAGGATTATCAAAAAGCAAAAAAACTCATGTTAACGTTAGCTTCCTCACTCGGAAGCGATGTCAGTGACGAGCGAGCTCAGGATTTGAACTCCGCACAAACTGATCCACGGTCGAATACCCTACCGACATCGCCAGTGGCTCCACCCGGTACGTGGTATGAAAATTAAGGTCAAATCAAGGTATGCTTGCAGGGAGTGAAATTCATTGAATAAGATCTTGGAAGGTTTGAAGGACTTAGCATTGAAGAACGGCATAAAGATTATCATAAGAAGTTTATGGCTATAAAAGCTTTTAGAATTACAGAGAAATAAATATCACATTAAATAATACACGATTTGATCAAATGAGAACCTACAAATAATTAAGCAACACCATTACAATATAAACGCAAAACGGAAAAATAATGCAAAATTGCCCGAACAGGAGACTTTCAGAAAGGAAAGTATTTCTAACAGTAGGTGATAAGAAAATTAAAAGATAAAGATCTTTAAATCGTTTGTTGTGAACTCTCGTCAATATATTGATATTCAATGTAGACGTTAAGGATACCACGATGCTAGAAGTATTTTAAGAAAATTGTAGAATATACTGGAAAGCATGGTTTTGACTCGAAACTTAGAAATTTAGAAGCTCTTGAGAGATTTGGTACAGGCAGAGATTTTGAATAATTTTACATGATAGGTTGTATAAATTGCTGCAGTGTAAGACATATTATAAGGGGCAGTGTAGGCGTTGAAAGAGGCAAAAAAGAAGAATGCAAGAGGATTGGTGTAGAGTTGATAGAATGTCAGCTGATTTGGCTACATATTCGTATATAGAACTGAAGAGGAAGACTGTATATAAATTCCTTAGCATAGTTGTATATCACGGGCCTGACCCTTTGAAGGTCACGGAAATGGATAGAGAGTGAGCAGATGTATCACACCCGGTTGCTTCATCTGCATAACAGTAATTTAGAAATCCTATTTGAACCAAAGCACGTTAATTGAACTGCCTGAATTCAAGTTTAAATACATCAAATAAAGTTCAATATCTGTCAAGTTATCCGTCGTCACTGGTTCAGATAGATAAATCCTTTTGATATTTAATCCAGTATTAACTTTAACCTAAAGAAATTATTGATTAACTTAGAAACTCACGAATGGCCCCTATTAATATTGCTAATCAATCGATCATCATCATCCCTTGAATCCCAGTTTAACCAGTGTCGCGGATACAAATAAACTGTCTCAAATCTTCTCTGTCCTACACCACACCACCAGCCAATCCCCTATTTGAGACTTTTCCATTCGTCTAAATTTTTGTAGCAATTGCTGCAGCCTAGGGGCTTGCCAATCGAATGTCCCTTCTGACGTTGGTACTGATCTGATTGCTTTAGTTGCCTTCGACGACACGTGCAGTTACCGGTTGATCATTTCTTCAAACAATACGGACACCACACGGGAAACTAATCAATTCCTAATCAATTGCTACGGAAAACTATAAATTGGCTGGCAGCTAAGTTCAGTACGAAGGGATTGTCTCAACTGTTAATATTTTTCGAAGTATTATCTCTCAAGTATTGTCATTGTGTATAATTATACAGAACTGCCTCAATGTGTGATTGACGAAAGCTTATTGAATTGTAACTGTACTTACGTTGGATTGGACGTTCCTATACTACAATGTCAATATAACACCAGTGAAACCATTGAGATGACCACAATTCTGCTTGATTTCACTAAATATGGCCCAGACCAAGATGACTTCTGGGTCAACACAAATTTGACGGAGTTTGCTGGCGATATTTCAACTCTTGAATGCAAAATGCATCATACTGCTGAAATTTCAGATGACGATCCCTGGATGTTCAGATATAATTTTAAAACAAAATATGGTATAATTTTAATTTCATTCTCAATGAAGGTTTGCTTTGTGTATGTAAAATAAACGTGAGCTTTTTTAAAATTATTAATAATATTTTGATCTGTTTTATTCTGGTATATCTTGCAAAATTACATCGGAAAGATTAGGATCTCTTATGAAGCAATACATCAACGAAAGTAGGCTACTGGAAATGTTGAAATTGCGGTGAAAAGGGCCTATTGGCTTTAAATTAATTACTAAATTGGCTATATGTTAACTAAGACAATAGTACCAGTATTAATATTAATATTTAAGTTTAATTCTAATTTTAATATTGCTATTAATTGTAAGGCCCTAGGCTGCAAATGATCTTGAGCTAAAATGATAAACGATACTTTATTTCAATAGAAAATCTAAAAGAAGCTTTTAAAAAATTTAATAACAATTGTATAGTTCTTCGGCTTATTCTAATGCACTGCCTAGCGGCAGTTCGATGGCATATTGCTATTCAATCCATCTAATCCATCCTTTCATTTCTATATATGATGTTTTTAATCAAATCATCTAACCTCTATGTCTTGGTCTTTCTCTAGCTCTTTTCCCTTGCATTTAACGCCTCTAATTTTCTTAAATTTTCTATGCGCTAAAATAATACTACATGTAGTCCCGTAAATCCCTAAGAAAATGTTTATCTTGATACCTTTTACTTATGTATTTACTTATTTAATTATTCATCAAATCACATACAATTCTAACAAACATACAATACGTACGTGCAGACGAAAAGATCAATCATACATCTCTCTTCAGTGTACTGTCAAGTTGCAGGTTCAAGGTACATATATACAAGGTACACAAAATATAATAGTGTAGAACTCTAGCTGTGGAAACAAATATTTGCTATAGATAAATTTATCCAGGTTATTGTCTAGATTTAAGAAATTGACCAACCTGTGACTACACTTGTCGTAGAAGGCGACTAAAGCCCTTCGATCAATACCAACGTCTGAATGGGCATTCGGTTGGTGAGCCGCTTGTATATACATGTATATATATATATATATATATATATATATATATATATATATATATATATATATATAATAAGGGAGAGTTTTATTAAATTTTAAAATATACATAGATGGTCAATGATGTATAAGAATTAAAAGGGAAGCCGCAAGTCGTGAATTTGAAAGGGAATCCTTTGGAAGAAGAGGGTGTAAAAGCCATATAAAGTAAGTTCTTGGAAATAAATTTAACTATGGAATGAAACTGGGCAAATTTGATAAAAATAAAATACGCGCAATGCCCTGATTGGTCAGGAGTTGAAACGTGGAGATACGTGGCAACTGATTCTGGATGTAAAGTGGAAACAAAGAAGAAACAAGAGTTTAGTTTTTAGTTGAGTCAGTTCGAGTCCGGAAGTTAACGAGCACAGTCGTGGTGAGAAAGAATACAAAGATGAATCTTAGAAAGAAAGATTAAAAATAGCGAATAAAATCGAGACAGAATGAATCGAAGAATGGGTCTGGTGTCCGGGTAGCCGTGGTAGGGATTAGGAGGCTGCAGGGGATGGGTTATGATTGATCGTCGGGTTTTTGAGGACTAAGGGAGAGACGGAGAGAGAGAGAAAGAATTAGAATAAGAGAAACAAAGAAAGAGAGAACAACAGTGTAGAGACTAATTTAAATTGTTTAACTTTAAGTGAATGACTATCAGAAATGTAAAATATCCTATTCATTAAATCCACGTCTTATTTCACTTGGATCTACAGGTTTGTTTGATAACTACTAAGATAGAAAACTCTAACAGTCACAGACACATAGGATAAAATGGATTCAACAGAAATAAAAGTCATCATCAGCAACGGCCAGCCTACCAAACTAATCAAGGAACAATATCCAGTTTTTTCATCATCGTCAGTACAGCAGCAGCTCTACCATCAAAAGCTAGTTCACCCATAAAACGAAAGATTCATCTCACATCATCATCTTCAAAATCAATGGCGTCACATCATTCCATATCTATATTCACATATATATATATATCTACACCCCAAATACCATCTCGGTAACATATATATATATATATATATATATATATATATATATATATATATATATATATATATATATATATATATAGGGTGATTTGGGAGCTATATCCGATAATCGTCGTAATTTTCATAACATCCTTGATATTTATCAAATTACCAAATGGTTGTGTTTTCGTTTAAATACTTCAACTGCTGGTATTGTCTACTCCTGTGTACTTTCTTAACATCATATTTGTTAACATCATATTTTGTTTATCTAAACATTTGTATTTCTCATAAACTCTCTTCCGCTAACTCTATATGTTTAACTCTATACTGTTAACTCTATTCTCCTAAACTCTCTTCTGTTACGCTTTATTCTGTTAAACTGTATTCTGCTAAGCTCTATTCTGATAAACTCTATTCTGCTAAACTCTATTCTGCTAAGTTCTATTCTACTAAGCTCCATTCTGCTAAACTCTATTCTGCTAAGCTCTATTCTGCTAGCTCTATTCTGATACTTGTAATGAAAGCTTTATAATGATATGATGTAAGACCTTCGAAATCGACGTATGGTTAAGAAAATTGTTAACTAAGCACAAATTACCTTTTCTCTAGCTCTATTCAGTATATTACAATTCTTGCGTTATCATAATTTTCATAGTTAACATAGACTATTAGACAATGCTTTAGTGCAATTTTTAAAAAAAATTATATTATAGTGTTAATAAATTTATTTACAGGACCCACGCAGGAGCGTGAGGATCATGACGAATCTACGATCGCAATCCAACCATCCAACATCGAAGAAGATGTTACCATACAACGATCCTTTGCTTTGTCTACAATGATTTATCTACTAATAGCAGTCATCGGCGTGCTAATTTTTCTTATTGTTGTATACTTTGTAAGGAGGGAAGAACTGCAAGAGGTACATTGTGCAATATCAGTCAATCAAAACATCAATCAGCTAATAACACTTGCTTACGTATAAAGCGACAATCGAAAATACATGTAGTATGTAAGGCCAAATAATCACCGCAGAAACCGGTCCTTTGCAGCCATGCCATGAAATTTTTGCATTAATTAATAAAAATAACACACAGTATTTTTAAAACTGTATGCTTTTAAAGTAAATAGCAGTTATGTTGAAAGGCTGATTGGCCTATTCCGTGAGCTCATGTTCAATGAAATAATGCAGTTTGCTATCCGTGTCATAAAATTATGCTTGGACCGATAATTAAATAAACAATTGATTTAATTACTTGTCATGTATAAGCCACTACTAAATATCTAAGAAGCTTTTAAAGATAAGTCTATGAGAAGCTGCTCAGTGCTTAACGAAAATCTGTCATGCTAGCTGAGTAGGTTGAAATACGTTACATTTGGAATAAAAACATCAAAGCATAAGATAATTATCCCATTTCTCTATTTCTAATCCCAACGCTATATATATATATATATATATATATATATATATATATACATATATATACTGGCTGAAGCCAGTGGCGAAGTCGGTAAGACGCTTGACCGCGGATCAGTATGTGCGGGGTTCAAATCCTGGGCTCGCCCGTCACTGACATCGCTTTCGAGTGAGAAACTGACGTTAACCTTAGCTTACCAGCTTATATATATATATATATATATATATATTATATATACTATATATATATATATATATATATATATATATATATATATATATATATATATATATATATATATATATATATATAGGTTCAAATCATTGCCTCTCCCGTCACATACATAGCTTTCGAGTGAGGAAACAGACGTTAAAATTAGTTATATCTTAAGTAACTTTTAAGTCTAGATAATATTTTCCGTTCCTCTCCATATCCACATTTCGAACGCTTCTAATATCCTAGCATGTTCCTTCCTTCATTAATGACCATGTTTCTCATCCATACAGTAACATACATGTACGTGCAAGTGCGTGCCTCCCACCAAAATGTTCCCCATGATTAGTGTGCCACCCACTAATAAAATCCAGGCTATGCCACTGGTTTTCAATATCTATATTTGTGACCTTCTTTAGACTATGTTATATACAGTAATATATTTAGGCTTTAGACGACATTAAGTAACCATGATTTATCTTCAAAGTTATCAGATTGTAATACCTAAACAGTGATTGAAAGCTAAAACATTCAAGCATTCTATTTTTTAAACTAAGATTTAATTGGGCTGAAATTCATAGTAATAAATCTGAAAACTGTAAATTATTTTTTTATTTAGGTATTTTGCAGAGCGAGAGAAGTATATATGAAGTCATAAATAAAAATAGTAAGTGTAAATCTATTAACTAATAAATTTGTTTTAGCCCTGTAGTCCCTGAAAGTTATAGTAACATTATATACTGTTGTCCCTGATATGTTCACTCCTTCATTAGTGACTATGGCTTTCGTATATACAGTAACATAAGTGTGTGCCTCCCCAAAAGTGTCCCATGATTAGAGTGCCAGACCAGTAATAAAATAATGGCCACGCCGCTGGTTTTCGATATCTTTATATGTGACCTTCTTAGACAATTTCATGTACAGTGATATATGATAGCTTTAGACTATATTATGTAACGTGGATTTATATACCAAGTGATCAGATAGTAGTGCCTGAACACTGATTGAGAGCTAAAACATACAAGCATAGTAGCTTATAAACTTAGATTTAATTGGGCTGAAATTCATATTAATACAAGTGGTTGCGGAAAGAAGAGTAAGGTTCTTGGGCTACATATTAAGAATGCCTGATGATAAATAAGCAAAGAATGCAATGAATTGGAAGCCAAGTTAAGGAAAAATGAAAAGAGAAAAACCTAGGAAGTACTTGGTTCAACACGATCAACAAAGATTTGAAAACTTTGAAAATTTCATGGGAAGACACTGGTTGCTAAAGAAAGAGGAGAATGGAGGAATGTTGCCGCCCTATGTTCTCTTAAGAACGCAAGATATCAGAGAACGCGGAACTGATGATGATGAAATTCGTAATTATAAATCTGAAAACTGTAAAATATTCTTTATTTAGGTATTTTGCAGAGCGAGACAAGTGGATATGAAGTCATAGATAACAATAGTAAGTGTAAATCTATTAATTTATGGAAATTTATTAGCCCTATAATCCCTGAAAGTAAATAATTTGGTAAAAACATAGATTAGAGCTGATATCATTTTACTTATATAGCCATTCATTTAAACATTGTATACTTTTAATATTATTTTTAGCATAATTACAGCATCATTGTAAATTAGCTTGACACTGATAATCTGTTCGTTTTGCATATCCTTTCGCAGATCACAATTATCAAAGTCTGACTTTACAGCAAATAGAATCGCAACAATCAACGCAATTTGCTGCCTATAAATATCCTGAAGGAATCTACGCTTTGCCAGAAGATTACGAAAAGGACATACAGTTGTATGAAAGAGTAAATGACGACGCTAACATATCAGATAAGCCACCACCTCTACCACCCGAGAGGATCACTGCCCCTAGTGGGGGAGACAGTGCACTGGTGGTCATCAATAACGACTACTGCCTAGAGTACGACGAACCCGTTGATAGTGAGGAAAACGGTGGGCGCGTGGTCATAGAAAAGGGCTATCCTCTAGAATACGACGAACCTGTTGAGATCCAATCATATAAAGGTCAGTACATCAGACGCACTAGTGAAAAAGTTTCAGCATCGTCGGTTTGTTACTGAAGATGATAGGTCTGCAGCTTTGCATTAGGTTAAAACCGATGCCTATCCGTTTACCACTGGATCCGGCTAGGAAAGGGTGAATCTTACACTGAAAATAAATTTCATAATACTACTTTCGACGTCACAGCTGCAGTTAAATATATAGGCTGCGCATTCAAAAATTACTCCCAACCAAATTTGCGATAGATAAGGCAATTCTTGATATTTCGTCTTGAAATTATAAACTTCTGCAGAGAAGAATGTACTCTAAAGATTGGCAACTTTGGTAGAAAATTGAGATCGGTAGCCATGATTTGCGAAAAACTATTTTGCTTTCATTTAACACGCAGCGTAAAGCGTCAATTTGAATAAATTTCATTTGAAATTTTTATAATAGATGAATTTTTTAAGAAAAATCTTTTTTAGAGAAGCAGAGGAAGGACAACGGAAGATAGAATAGACTGGAGACGTTATATATACATGTATAGGCCTATATATATATATATATATATATATATATATATATATATATATATATATATATATATATATATATACACATATATATATGATTCAGTCAACAGGCAGTGCATTGCAAATGAGAGAGATACAAAGTTTAATCAATCATTTCTGGTGATTTTTCAATTGAAGTCTGTAGGCTTCAAATGCATTCACCAGCCAGTTTTACAGATATATCTCTACCTTATTATGATTTCTTTTATACGTGTATAATATTATGTATATTTAAGATTCTTAAATGTAAAACCAATGCAATTAATGTCAGAGCAATTAGCAGCATGCCATCTCATTTTTAATTTTTAAGATCCGTATTTTAAAGTTTATTTGATTATTTTTGCACAATACTAAATCAATGGATTTATGAAGCTAAAGTTCTCATTTAAATCCAATATACTTTATATACTTTCAGACGCAAACTGCATTGCCGGCGAGATAGTCGTTCCAAATTCCGGATATCTGGCAGTCGTTCCTAGCAGACCGAGCTCAGCAGTTGATGAAAATGACTATCAGATGGATTCAGTTTTACGATCAGATTATCTAACGATGCCTGAAGACGAGCAGTCATAACTAGTCATAGCTGGTCATAACTGGTCATAAATGGTTATTATTTGTAAAGTCGATTTACAAAAATTCATTGAACTTTATTGAAAAATCACATTTCAAGCAATTACTGCGCAAGGCTCAACTGTATTCTCGGGTAGTTTATTCGTAGTTATTATTGTATAACCAAAAATGAACTTGGAATAACAAGATCCGGACGATTTTGCTTATATAGAAACGTCTATTATATCTTCTCAACTGGTTTCGAAAGCAAGCCCCGATGGCTCAGCGGAATGGCGTTAGTCTTTAGATCTCGGTGTCCAGGTTTCGATCTTCGTTAGCGTCACTTTTTTTATTTATTTTAAATTAACGTTTTTAGATTAGGGTAAGGGTTTGGTTAGGATTAGGATTAGGATTGTTTATGGCGAGGGGTATGTTTTATTTAAAAAATAAAATGTCATTTTTTAGTTTTAGGGTTAGGGTGACTGTTAATTAAGAATGAAGCGTAGGAATACAGGTTAGGGGTAATTTGTAGAACTTCTAAAATTGCTTTTTCCATTCAACAATAACAGGAACCTCCAACGAATCCTCCCGATCATCCTGGTCTTCTGATTTCAAGTTCATTTTGGGTTATACAATAGCCATTGCGTAATATATACATGTATGCAGTTAATATATACATGTATATGCAGTTAAAACTATTAGATATGGTACTCGAGGCCAACGAGCTGCTTACAATCTATTTCTTTGCTAAAGAAATAGGTCTCTCTCTTATCAGCGGTTTGCACTGCAATAAGTCTGCCTATGCAATTAACGAATTTAGAATTTGAAGTGCTCATGGTTTCAACGGCCACCGGAGCAAGTTCATACCCTTAAGAAATTATATATATATATATAAATATGTATATATATAAATATATATAAATATATATATAAATATATATATATAATATATATATATAATAATAATAATATATATAATAATATATATAAATATATATAAATATATATATATATATGTAATATATATATATATATATATATATTATATATATATGTATCCATATTATTACTGCTAATATTACTATTGTTGTAGTATTATAATTAATATTTGCATTATTATTATCATCATTAATGCTATTAATATTGCGAAGTACTATTACTGTATGGAATGGTTTTTGGAATTTGCTTCTTATTTGGATAATTGGGATATTTGCTGCTCGGCTTGAATTTGGTTGATAGAACTCGATGTTGCCATTAATAGAAGTTGCACACAAATTATTATTAGTTGTGCTCTAACTATAGTCCCTCTACAAGCTTTTCTCACTTTCTATGATTTAAATTTAAAATTATCAATTTGTCTACTTCTTGTTTACATTTTAAAAAATGTATTGTAAAGTGCGTTGTATACGGTCAATTCTGTTATGGCTAAAATATACTAAACGATTGTTTCGTATCTCAATGGATACTGCCTGAGACTAGGATTCGAGCTAATGGCCTCCTGCCTCTCAGACAGGCGTGCTATCCATTTAGACATCCTACTCGAGGCATCCAATACAGAGCACATTCATTTTAATTTTAAAAAGGTACTTCTTTGAGTTAGCTATTTGTATTGTTAGAATAAAACTCTGTAATATAAAAAATAATATTACTGATATTATGAGTTACTCTTAGAGTTATATATAGCTAGGGATATTGCTTAATGTCATCAGTGCATTTAGACATTTTGCAAACTTTCTTCATTAGATTCGCTTTCAGAATATATTTAGAAATAGAACTTTGAACAATGAGGTCTGATTACGCTATACATATATAGGGCAATGGAGTCTAGACAATTTCTCTTCCGGTGTTTGTATGCTTAACAAATGCATGAATACAATATTCTTATTCGCTCGCCATTGTAACTGCGTATGATGCCAAACTTAGGATGTATTCTTGTGCTACTGTCAAAGTTACTGTTTCATGAGAGATTTGTTAGCAGTTCTGTCTGATCAGCATGAGATCGTGGTCTCTAATATCAGCAGACTCGTCTAGGTCAGGACTCGTCCTTGTAGCTAGAATGTTGATTACAAGCTCAAAGTTTTGGCTCTTCCATTGGCTACTGCGGCGTTTAGTCTATATTACATATACATAGATATAGAGATGATAGTTATGGAATGCATAATTTAGTACTAATACTGTAATTAGCTACTCAAAAAGATTGTAATTAATAGCATAATAATTATTAAGTAAGTAACTATGTAATAAGCAATAACAATGTAATTAACAATGTTATAATATTATAATTAACAATGTTATATTAATGTAAATAACATTGCAATAATTAGGCCTATGCAATTAACAATGTAATAATAATGTTTTTAACAATACAAGAAGTATTTAATTTGTCTCTGATGTAATCCTTGAATGAGAAAAAGGTTGTTATTATGAAGCCTGTCTCGGTACAGTAATGTAGAATTTTTATTATCGCGCTCATATTCATCAGTCGAAGTATAGATGGTATAAAGGAGGCCTTTACCAAAACACGCGAATTCTTATAATTTATTTCAATTACATGTATTTAGTAATGTATGAAAAATTCGGAGTATTATTGTATAAGCAAATGTTTTCTCGAAATAAAATAAAACAAAGATAGTTGATTGACGTGAATATTTTATGTGTAAAGAAATTAATTTAAAATTGTGGCTCTAAACGAGAATGATACTGTTTGTTTCAATAGTCACTTTTATGATAAGTTATACATTTAGCGAAATACTGTTATTTTAGTCGTTAGAACGTCATGTGGAGCAGTTGTAGAAAACTCTACTATTGAACGAGAGGTCGCGATTTCGATAATGTGTTACGATTTGGGGCTTTCTCTGTTATATCAGAAAATAACTAAGTCGCGTGCACTTGGTTTTGTCAGGCCGAAGGATGGCCGAGCCTATGATCCATTTCCTACCAAGAACCCTCCGTGTCGGCCCCAAGAAAAGGATGGTAAAGGTAATGCTAACGTCAGTTTCCTCAATCGAACGCGGTATCAGTGACATTGCTAAAAAGGGTTAGTGCGATTAGTGAAAAGGAAGTTTTTCACTGTTATTTGAATCATCCAATTGATATATATATATATATATATAAATGTATTTCTAGATATATATACAGTATACATACATGTATATATACAGACTGGGGCAAAAACAAAATCCCCTAGAGAAATCTCAATAACTTTAAGAAAACTCAACATTTCTCTACGAAATTTGCGGAGCTTCTAGGGGAGGAATTTCTGCGTATATCTAGCAAATTTGATGAAAATCTACTGAGCCGGAAATATACTACAGCTTTTCTACGAAAAAAGTGCAAAATCAGTTTTAACAAGACTTTTTTTTATCAAAAGTCTTAATAACTTGGACAAAACTCAAAATAGTTTTACAAAATTTTCGAGGATTCCAGAGGAGGAATTTCTACGCATATCCTGCAAATTTGGTGAAAATATATTCAGAAGTAACAAAAATACAGCTCTTCTTCGAAAAAAAATTGTAAATAAATTTTAACAAGGCTTTTTTAGACAAAAGTACGGACATTTTCTTCAAAATTTAGGAATAATTTTAACATAAGAACAAATTTTAGGCATCTTATATTGGAGTAGCTAGCATATTGATGTAGTGCAGGTTTAAACTCCACCACTTAAGTAAACGGCCTTTTCATGGTCGTTATTTTCTTTAAAAGGAACGACTGACATTTCAAAAAGTTTTGTTAAAATTGATTTTAGCACTTTTCTCGTAGAAATGCTGTAATTTCGTAACTAATGAAAATATTTTCATCAAATTTGCCGGATATACGCAGAAATTCCTCCCCTAGATGCTCCGAAAATTTCGTAGAGATATTTTGAGTTTTCTTAAAGTTATGGAGATTTCGCTAGGGGATTTTTTTTGCCCCAGTCTGTATATATATATATATATATATATATATATATATATATAGAGAGAGAGAGAGAGAGAGAGAGAGTATATATATATATATATGTTCTATCCGTGCTGTGTCCGGGATGCTGAAGAATAGAAGACCCGTAGACTGCACGTGTCTTATAAGGTTACATTGCACTAGTATCCCAACAAACGTCAAACGGGCATTCGGTTGATGAAAGTCCAAGCTCTAGAAATCTCTACGAAATTTTCTAAATCGAATTGAAAAATGATGAATGATTCGTAGCCCCAATCAGCAACTAAACTGAGATTCAAGGGCAACTGATAATGAGATCAATGATGATGAAGATTATGATGATAATGATGATGATGATGTTGATGATGATGATGATGAAATGAGATAGGCCTAAATATTCGTAGATTTTTTAGCACATAGAGAGCGAGAGAGCTTAATAATACATTCTTCTGATTGGATTATCTTGATTTAGTGATTAACTTAAACACATGAGCTGAACCACATTTTCTGGGTATTCGCCAATAAATAAGAAACCTTTACATTGAAAGAAAGATTTATTATTTAGTGGGTTCAGAGAAAATATGACTAGCTTTCAAAAATAAACATTATACAACTCTAAAAATATATCCCAATCTATCTGTAGTTGTTAATTTCGTGTTTGAATTCTGATTTTGTTTTAACTTTGAACCGAATTGGATAATCTGTTTTGTCAAAGTTAACTACACGAACTAATTTATATAGAGAAATGGACTACAAAAAGTTGAAGCTAAAAAAGGTAAGGTTAATGTCAGTTTCCTCACTCTAAAACGCTGTCAGTGACGGGCGAGCCCAGGATTTGAACCCCGCACCATCTGATCCGCGATCGAGTATCTAACCGACTTCGCCACTGGCTCCAACCACTATATTGCCAATATAACAAATAACGTCGGGGAAAAAATAATATACGCATATGTTATGCAAGAAGATCTTAGCAGAAATAAGAGACTTACAAAAGAAAGAAAATATCAAGAGTTGATAACGTTTAGACGCTGATAGCAACAGCTAAACAAAAGTTGAATTTGTTTGAATATTATACCACTGCAGCTGATCATCATCATAATCATCATCTTCCTGTGAATCCCAGTTTAGCCAGAGTCGTATAATTATTGACCTCCATTCCTCTGTGTTCCGCAGCATGTCATAAGTCAATACCCAATTGATAATATCTTCCTAATTCCTACTAGAAAATTGTAGTAAGTTCTGGAGCCTAGTGCTCACCGACCGCATATCCTTTCTGACGTTGGTTTGGATCTGAGTGTATTGTTTGAACTAATTATCTTCCGTCAAAGTGAAACTGCCAGCTCTTGCTGATAAACTACCCTAAATGTATAGCTCTTGGACATCAGCTACATGTACTGTAAATACACGCAGGCCTATCTTGTAGTACTGTAATGTGACTCAGGAAAGCATCCGGTATCGTTAATAATTTTAGCTGCACATTACTATATAGCCTTACAGACTTTTCAGCATAGATCTAATCATTGCGCTATTGTTGTTTACTGATCCTGAACATTTTAAATGTGAAAAGATCATAATTTATGCATTTTAACGGGATGGTCTTAAATCAAATTTCTAGCTTAGGATTAGTATCAATATTGTTACATATCACAATTAGAACTGAAATTATTCTCGCTCGAGGTAAATGTTGCAATTACAATTATATTTTAAAATATTTGCAGTTTTAATTTGTAGGCCTAATTGTCTTAACTAAAAACTAATTAATAGTTTCACTTTATTAATTTAAAATTTACAGTATTCATAATAATAATAATTTCTAAAAGTAAATTAAAAGTATTTTTTTACACTGGATATGCCTACATGAATTTACACAATCCTGTGAGCTAAATAAGGCTGCAAGATGTACATGTAGGATCTAAATCTGGCTGGAGCCTGTGGAGATGTCGGTAAGATACTCGACCGCGGATCTATATGTGCAGGGTTCAAATCTGGGCTCGCCCGTCATTGTCATCGCTTTCGAGTAAGGAAACTGATGTTAACATTTACCTTACCAGCTTTAAATCATAAATTTATATAATAACATATTTGTTGCAAAACGGAATCCTCAGACTTTTAAATGTTCGTAACTCATACATGCACCTCCCCCAGCTTTCTATAGAACTGCAATTCCTAGTATGTATATATTAGTTTAGTGCATTATATTTTTTATTATTTTGCATATATGATGAATTGATTCCACAATGAGATCCTTCCGTTAGCAAATAAATTGATCCATGACAAAAACTGAGTATTTATCAACCTTAATCATTTTTAAGCCTTTAATCCTAATCCTTAAGCCTTTAGCGTTGGAAACACAGCTTCTGAGGTGACTTCCCATTGATTTATTAGATATCATACCATTCTGAGGTTTGATAATTTACTGGAAGTGATTACATCCTCCTTTTATTTCCTTAACTGAATTTCATTAAAAAACATGCTACTACTAGTGGACTGTTTTTAAGACTCAATTTATCTCTCTCTCTTAGTGCACTGCCTACTGGAAGGTCCATGGTACATAACGCCTCCACTCTTCTCTGTCTTCCGCCTTCCTCTTCATTTCCACATATGAGAGGGTCTTTAAATCATCTAATATATCTAATCTCGGCCTGCCCCTGCCTCGTTTTCCTTCCATTCTACCTTCTATGACCTCTTTTAATAGACCTTCCCCCCCCCCCTTAGAATGTGTCCTATCCATCTCTTATTCCTATTTCTTAATAAATTTATCAAATGTCTATCTGTGCCAACAACATTTCCAATGCCTCCAGTTTCCTAATATCTTCCTTCATTAAGGTCCTTGTTTCACATCCATACAATAGCGTGGTCCAAAACCAAAGTTTTCACTATCTTTATCTTTGTGTCTTTCTTTAGACATTTTGTTAATAGTTCTTTTTTACTACCAAATGCCGCTTTTGCTTGTGCAATCCTACTGCATATTTCCGTCTCACACTTTCCGTCATCGGTTATAGTATGACCCAAATATTTGAAACGCCTTACCTGTTCCAATTTCGTACCATTTATTGTGATATTCACTTCACCTTTATTATTGGACACTCTCATAACCTAGGTCTTTTTTATATTAATCTTCATGCCATATCTCAAAGCCGTATCATTCAGCCTATCCTCAATTTCTATATAAATAAAAAATTTAAAGTATTCTGCATAAAATTAAAAGGTTAAATTTTTCATTGAAGAATGTGTTTTCTTGCACAGATGTTTGTGACGAATTGTACAGTATCACTACCCATATCAACAGGGACGTTGTCATCTCTTGCATATCTTCATCCATCGTGGCAAGCGATTCCATTATAATCACCTGGGTAGCGCTACCGGGATCTGAGATAGGAGAAAAGTCACAGACAATTTTCTCAGTCAATCGAGTTAATCCTATATACGCCTCAAATTATTCTGTCGCCATTATTTTTCCAGATAAATTAAATTTAACTATTAAGGATGTGCAATTGTTTCATGCCGGGGTTTACGAATTTAAGTATGATGACGAAGTCAGCACAAAGTCATCTATCTTATCAGTTTACGGTAAATTACAAGTTACAAGTAAATTATATTTCGTATAAATTATTTTTAAATTAATATTAGCTCTATCAAATGACTTTAGATCTGAAAACCAAATGCTAAGCTAATTTATTATTGCACTATAGAGAAAAGATAAAATAAGAAAGTGCATAGGGAGAATACAAGTTTTTTTCCTTTAGTAAAATAAACAAATATAGAAAGAAAGCATCGGTATATTACCTTTCATATTATGAAAACCTTAGTTCTTTTTAAGAATAAAATAATTTTTAAGGAATACACTGCAGTTACAGTGTAGTCAAACTTAAATATTACAATACCATTTTGTAACCTATCCATTTAGTGGATCCACTCTGGTTATCCTTACATTTAATCATCTTACTTAATTATTAGAGAAATTAAATTAGCCCATATTAATTGACCTGCACAGGCGATCGAATTTTCAATTTGAATATTTGCCGTACGTTAAAGATGACAGCCAGCGAGCGTCACTCTCTCATATTAATTGCTACAACAAAACCGTCAATGAATTCAACTCTGGCCAACTAAATAGCGATTAAAAATTTTAAAGCTAACATACTGTAGAATTGCTGACCAATTTAACTAACTGTATAAATAACTGACAGCAATACCTTAGAGAATTTACTTGATTTTACTTATTATATTCTATGCGTATGGTCTGCTATAATTGTGCTTATCTGTGTAGACCATCCTAGATGTAACATTGAAAATGGAAGTCGTTTGAATTGTAATATCACATACGCCGGATTATTTCAGCCTGTACTTGCTTGCTCGTACAACACAGGTCACAAGCAAGAGATGACCTACATTGAATTAAACTTTACAAATTATGAAAATAGGCAGTATATATTCTGGATTAAAACAACATTAACAGGGAATATTAGTCACATTTCTACCCTGAAGTGTAAATTACTATCTTCCACTGAAGCTGATGGGAAACAATGGCAGTTCTTCTATCCATTTAACGATACTTCAGGTAAACTTTGACAGCAAGGTACTTTTGTTATGTGTGAAGTTATATTTGGAATTTAACGGCAATATATTTCGGATTTTGTGATATAAAAATAATTTTCTGATAGTATTTTTCTATTTCACTTATTTCAGTTAGTGCATTACTATTAAGTAGCCACTGTCACTTATCTCACAATGTTTAATGTATTTTTATAAACATGAATTTTCTCTATCTAATCCTATCTTAGAGTAACCAATTTAAATATTTTTCGTTCTAACGAGTTCATACAAATCGACTTGAGACGTATTATTATTAGCCTATTTACAGTAGTAGCCTATCACTTTTGATGCAATTTGTTTTATACTGCAAACATTTATAGTTGCCATGCTTAATTATGGCAATTAAGTCAATGAAACGTTCTTAATCGATAAGGGTGTCATATTCATGTATATGCAGAAAAGTGTTTGCTAGTCATCAGACAAATAGATATGTGAATATCTAAATATATAGGCCTACTAACTGTTATTGTATGTAGCGTGAAATACTCAATGAATGTTAGAAAATTTCACTGGCGAGAGATTAATATTTTATGAATTTCAGAAAAGAAATTCGGCTCCTTTTTTCAGAGAATAGATTAGGAAGAACATTCCTAGGAATATCACTGATGAGATATGTTGAATCTTACGCTTGTATATGCGCCCATTATGCGAGGTTCAAAGTCAGTTTCATTTCTCACCAGAGGGTTTTTTAGACTCAGTTAAAAATATTAACATTTCAACTTTAAACGTTTTAAACGTTTAACTTATTAACGTTAAGCTTAAATGTATGCGCCTGGGTCCAATTTATTTTTGGGTCTTCAGCTATAATTTTTTGTTGTCTGCAGGTTTTAATAACTATATGTGTATAATAACTGTGAAATAAAGATGTATTCTTCTAAAATACAAATAAATTATGTTTGTAATCACAGTCTCACAATACCAGCCCCAAATCACATTTATTAATGATGACTCGATTTCAAAGAGAAATCATTAAAACAAAAAGCTAAAAAGCTAATTTAACTTCGGTTTCCTCACTGGAAAGCGATATCAGAGACGGGCGAGCCCAGGATTTGAACACCGTACATACTGATCCGTGATCGAATATCTTACCGAGCCAGTGGCGATGGCAGCAATTACAACTACCATAGAAACTAAGAAAATTACCACTAACGAGAATTTATTACGAGAATTTTCGACGAGAATTTATTAAAACCTAATAATTCAATAATTAGTATCAAATGTTCGTGATAACGTATTAAAACTGTATATTTTTAAAACACAATCGTGCCAAGACAACGCAATTAATAAATTAATTGCAGATTAACTAATTAATTGAATTGTATTTAATATAATTACAGAAAATATCGTACGACGACTGTTTGCAATGCTTTCAGCTAATGTAGAGGAGGAAGAGGCATTTGAAGAGGCCGAAAATGATGGTACTGCTTCTCCGCCTTCAATGATCGCTTCACTATTAAATATAGTATTGCTAGTAGTAGTAATTGTTTTATCTGCTGTGACAGTGATGCTCATCTACGTCTTGAAAAGAAAATCAGAATCAAAAGGTCAGTTCATTTATTAACGTAAAACTACATGTATACTAGTGTACCGGGTATGGGATAAAGCGAAGGGTGTACAAATATTGATAATACATTTGATCCATATCATTGAGAGCGCCTTCAACAACTTACAATCTCTCTCGTGTATTTCCTGTTTTCTGGCTATCGTGCTGAGGCGAAATTATACTAATAATAATAATAATAATAATAACAATAATAATAATAATAATAATAGTAATAAAAAATAAAATAAAAATAAATAACAAAAAAAATTGTAATAATAATAATAATAATAATAACAATAACAATAATAAAGTTTTAGTGTCGATTTCCTCGTACAAGGATGATGTCAGGGACGTACCCCCATCACATGTCACTGTAGGATGTACAGTTGAGTACGGGTTCGTGAGGTTAAATAATAGATTGACTATATTGAAGCCTATGACTTAGTCAAAGATAAAAGCACAGGGGTACGAGATTAAACACTATAATGCAAACATACTAGCATGCATACACATACATGTATAGTTTCAAAGCTTCAGTTAGGAAACTGAAGTTAATCTTAGCTTTACCTAATTTTTACTTCATATGCCATTTCCCTTTGGTATTGGCTCTCATGCTTAGTGTTATTTAAAATACAGATGTATTAATTCGTGGAACCGCAGAATAAATAGTATTGAGATGGCATCTTATCTACCATAACGTTACTATTATGGCATAATATATACATCTGATACCGGAGTATTCATGTGTAAAATTGTAATCATATAATTCATAATAATGTGAAAAAATTAGAATTTATCTTCATAATCAGTCCATCTAAATAAATTGAAGTGTGATCTGAATTTTATGCGTAGCTGTCTTCATTAAAATTAAAATACTATTATAGACCACGTGTTTCATTAATCAAGTTGGTTTCATTTTAAAATTTCAGACCGCTCACAATCGAAGAGTGACGAATATGCAATCACAAACAAAAATGGTAAGATTATAGTAGATCATCGGAGCTATCACGAAAATTATTTGTACTTTTAATTGGTAATTTTTATTTGAAGTAATAAAAGTAATTGTACACTCTTTGGTTTTTTTCTTTCTACAATTTCAAGCAAGAGTTCACTCGTGGAATTTTGCGATAAATTAAGCTTTGCTTGATCAACGATAAGTGATTCAATAAACCAACTGACCTAAACTGTTCTGCGAATAACCTAATACATGTAAAGTAATAAATTAGTTAAGAAATTAATAATAATAAATAATAATAAAGGTTTAACGTCCGTTTCCTCATCCAGGGATGATGTCAGGGACGTCCCCAACAGCACACATCACTACAGATCAATTCACCCAGACCAATCTGCAAAAGAATTGTGCTGAGGAGAAGTAAGGTCCTAAACGAATTTTTTGAAAGGTGATCAAAAAATGATCAGGGTAGATTGATAATGTCTACGGTGTGAAAAGGTAAGTCTTATTATTGTTATATAATTATTCTTACATAAAAAGAAAAAAGAATATTTTTTATATCTATTTCCTCTCCAGGCGAGATGCTTTAAAGTAAATGTTTGTGATGGTTGTAACTTCAACCAATTGGAAATTAGGGATCTGTTAATTCACCATATCTAATAGCCTGATTTACATATCACTTCCAATTTTTTGTTTTAGTGTTCCACTAAGAGGCATGTTCAATTTACATATTCATACTCAAAATCTGATTTCATCGTCAGTTGGTGCACTTAGTTGAGCAATCAACTGATCACATTTTAAAGTCTATGGAGGTGTTAATCATTAATTTAGTCTTTAGCTCGAAGAAGATGACATCTACGGTTTAATTTTTCTTTGATTATCTCAGTTTCTGCTCGATACCTTTTACGTATAAGGCAAGTTTTACCTTAAACTAATTAATTATCTTTAGTCAAGAGCGCAGTTAATAGGCCTACAACAGCCACACAGCAAAGTTTTGAGCATTTCGCCAGTAGATAAATCATAGTATTAAATAAAGTCATTATAATCGTCGTTATCATCATCTTCATCATAATCATCATCATTATCATTATTATTATCATCATCATGGTCTTCACTCGAATCCAAGTTTAGCAATAGTCGGGATACGAATAGTTGCTTTGTCGCCTTGTAAGACACGTGCAGTCCACTGTTATTATTAACTGCTCTATTATTTCTAATATTTATAATTTCTACAGTTTGAATCAATAAAATTACAATGATTTTAACGTTATAATTTTATCATTTTGGTTGCTACAAAACTATTTAATTTTAATATTTAAAAGCAGATCACAGATATCAAGGTTTACTACCATCACCTCCAATTAACAACCTTTCTGAATACGAGAGCCCTGATGAAATCAATATGTATGAGTATCCGGTGATGCCTCAAAACAGGGATCAGGACGAGGAAGTCAAGGAGAGAACGGATGTGGATTTAGGAGACTATTTGCAGCCGGAATCTAATGGAATGCAAACTGTTACGAAAGAAACTGAACATGCACAGCAAGACAGTGAACAGAATTCCCTTAAAGAGTCTCAAGAAGACTTTAATCTCGAGTCTTTGCGTTAGCATCCCATGCTGTCAAGTAACCAATAGTCAACTGATTGAGCTAGTGGTGTGATCGGTTAGGCGTTCAACTGCGTATCAGTAGATGTAGTGAACGAATCCAGCATTAGTCCGTCACCCGTTAATTATATATTTTGCGGCATGAAACGGACGTTAAACTAGACTTTATAATTCTGTAATCAAAAAAGCTGTAAAATGTGAACTTGGGGCGTGGATATTAGTGTTTATTCTGTTGACTCTGACAACCTTATGGGCTATAGAATCTTTACCATGAATTTCTTCACAACTATCTTCAATACGCAGAAAAATTATTATCGCTAAAATAAGCTTGAATATCATTTTGAAATAAGTTGGTAATTATATAATTACGACAGTGATTCAAATTTCAATTGCCCATGTAGTTATAGTTGTCGAAACGCATTAAGCGATTATCCATATGCATATACTGTATTAGCCTCATTTGATTTATTTAACTTAATATCTAAATAAATTTATTATTGATATGAATCTAGCTCAGAATAAGGTGCCTGTAGTTATGTTGATAAATTTATTTTAAAAATCCAATCTTATTAATTTAGAAATACCGGAGTTAAGATGGCGAAGAAATATTTACAAAAACATGCGAATACATGTATTTACATTTCTATTGCAAAATACCATCAAGTTTTAATATTTATTTGTAAAGTTAAATATGAAATTTAGCAATATTATTTTTACGTAAATTTAATAGGAACTTTTTATTTTGATGCTGGTTTAAAGTCGTTTGTATGAGTATATTTAATTTTCGTAAAGTAGATTTGGCATTTTCAACATTTAATGATATCATCATTGAAAACTAACACTTTAGTGTTAGTTTAGAAAACTAACACTTTGGTGTTAGTTTAGAAAAGTAACACTTTAGTGTTAGTTTTCAAGTGCAATGTTTACGTAGGTAGAAAATAGAGAAATTGAACTCGTTACAAATACATATTCAGCTGTTGTATTCGTTGCCGACACATTTACATTTAAATCGTGCGGGATTACGTTATCTGTCTCTAGCATCGTAGTCAGATGAAAGCCAAAACATTACAGGAAGCTAACAACTTGAACAATGTGTGCGAAATATACATAGTCATATAGACTGTACACCATTGCCTTATGTAACATGTTAATAGGGATAGACCAGTACACTCAGCCTTAGGGTTGTCTCCTAATAAAAGCTCTCTTCCCAGTGATTCGTCCCTTAGCAAGTAAAAAATAAGATTTTTTAACAAAAAGTCACCGGGAGATGCCTTGTACTGGAATTTTTAATTAGTTTCAATCAATATAATAATTTTAATTTATGCTAATTTTAACGATTTTAAGCTTCCAGTAGGAATTTAATATACTTTACCCACGTACATCGTAAAGCCAGGATTTTTCACTATATTTGCCCCCGCTTAAGCTCCATTTTGAAATTTTTTCACCATAGCTGTGAAGTACACTGTTTTCTCAAAACATTCGGATTTTTGTTGGAATATTTGGCATACACGTTCATGCTTTATCATAAAAATCACAATTATTCTTTCAGCACATCGTATGTAAGCTACGCTATATGCAACCAAAGGATTCTGCAATTGCAATCATAAATTCTATAGTTTATACTTTACAATATTTCAAATTATCTCGATTGGAGATTAAACAAAAACTAGTTAGACCTATTCATTTGCTTTGCATTTTTAAATTTATTCTACATGCATGGAAATATTTAATATACGTACTTTTTGGCAATTTGAGAAGATTTATAGATATGCTAAACGTTATAAAAATAAAAATTGTAAAATTTAAAAAGGTTTATCCTATGAATCGGACGCAACATGGGTTTTTCTCAATATTCGAGCGTCAATAATTAATAAGTTCAGTTTCTTATGAGTTTTCTTATGACTGAAAACTGTTTTTTTCTTATCACTTTTTATTACTTTATGAGTTTTTGTTGCTCGCCATCTTAATTTTGTCTCAATAGTGCTCGATGTTGTCATTGAAAACTGCAGCACTCTAATTTTTGTTATTATTCTTATCAGTTTACTTTAGTTTAAATCTCAGTATTCTTGTGAATGAAAATAAATCAAATGATCACTTCCTCTCCAAAACCTGCAAGTTAGCAGTAGACCACTCAGCCTCTGTTGCACTTTAGAATAAGTATTCCGGAATGAATGGAGTTAACTCAGACCATCGCCGAGATGACTTTAATACCATTAGCCCCAGGTGAATGAATGTGAGGCATAGAGCACGCAGATCACGCTCTCTCGTTCTCTTTCATTTATCAGATTCGCATAGAAGCACTGGCGATGCGATAGGGGTTGCAATTCCTGTCACGAATACCTACTTAACTAAGCTATTCGCAGGTTTCTCTGCACGGTACAAAATTCTGCTTAATTGAGGAAGGTTAGAATTTCATAATTGCTGAGGAAGACACACACACACGCACACACACACACACACACACACACATATATATATATATATATATATATATATAATATACGTATATATATATAATTTATAATTTCGAACTCGTGTGTTACTAATAATAAAATTAATTTGAGACTGTATTGATATATAATTGAGTGATGCTGGATTACTGATGACAATTTCGTTGTTAATCCTGCCATTCATCTGAGCATTAAACAAATAGATATTCAACTCTGTATCTAAAATTATACAATTTGCCTCAATAATGCTGCAAAACTTAAGTGAAAGGGTTTAATGATCATAAGAAGCTGCATTAGTGAAGAGTTCAATCACCGATCTTACTAGACGCTGATGTAATCTTTGAACCTCGAAAATGACTTTAAGTTGTGCTTCTACATTTGCTGATAATTTTTTTTTATTTGCATTGTCGTATAATATAGTTACTCAAGTAACCATATAACATCTAGATTGATAAAATTTGTTAACTAACCGAAAACGTTACTTTTTTTATAAAAGTGAAAACTTTACCTATTCAAAAATATTTATGAAACAGTGGATTGATCTACAAAACATAAAGAATCCTGTATTTACACCAAAGCTAAATGCAAAATAAACGCACAATTTTTCAAATCAACGTAGGGTATCCAAAAGGGAAAAGTGATAAAAGGAAAAGAAATAGTAAAGTAAAAATTGCGTACCGAAACTTAGTCTACGCAAATTGAAGCGATTTGTGAATGTATGCGTTAATAATAAATATAATTAATAAGAAAATGGAATTGCATCGTTTACTGGTCAAATTATACAGAAACTCATTTTGAGAGTGTACATTCAGCGTACTTTCATATTACATCACTCACGATGGCGGCTCCGTTGATATATCTTGCTTAATATCCGACGAACTTGTGCCAGAGTAAAATCAAGACCAGTTTTAGACTGACAGGTTAAACCCTTTTAACGAAAATAGCTTAACCTGTTACTTAGCAGACTAACGATCAGCACATTAAGAATATGTAGGCCAAGGTGATAGTGAAGAAAATATCATGTCAATCTGTAGTTACATATATATGTAAGTACTACATAAGCAAAAGGTTTCCAAATATTTTTTAAATTAAATTATCTAACTTCTATAAGAATACATCAATCTAACGTCATTGTGCACACTTGAAAAACTTACTAAGTACCGAATGATTGTCCTAAATTAAAGATGTTACAGCCTAAAATTCTCAGTTCGACTAAAGCGAATCTTACAAAAAAATATAATATCCGACAGCGTCCCTGTAATTCAATATCTACAACAGCACTACAACCGGCATTCGTACACATCAGAATTATCACAATTATATCGCCGATACTGCACCAAATTTCCTAAAGATATCACTTTATACGCGGTTTCTGGATTATAATCGAATAGCAAATCCTCGCTGTATCTATTGTCGGTTTTATACTTGAACGGTCCCTGATGGGAGATATTAACTGTCGAGAGGCAAGTACCCCAAACAGTCGTGATCGGTCTAGTGACCTCCTCGTCCGAGCCTTCCCTCTCCGCCTTCGACTCCTCCCGGTCAGCCCCTGAGTCGGGTCCTACCTCCGTCGAGTCCCCGGCCAGCCAGGCGAGGCGGCATTCGCACGCCAGTGGGTTCTCTATGAGAGATATATAACGAACCGTCGTCACTTGAGCGACGGCGCAACGCCTTAAAGTCCGCAAATGATTCTGATCCAGATTGAGTCGAAGCAGGTACGGCGATCCTTGAAATACCCCGTCGGGAAGGTGTGACAGACGGTTGCCTGACAGATTGAGCGTTTGCAGGGATCGAAGGCCGCTAAATGTCTTAGTCCAGATGTACTCTAGATGATTTCCCGATAGACACAGTGAACTGAGGCGATCCAGGTCCTGAAATACACCGTCCGGCAGAAAACTGATACGATTGTGACTTAGCGTTAAGCTCATTAAGCTCTTTAGGCCGTCGAATGAGTTTGGATATACAAACTCCAGGCCGTTCCGGGATAAGGTTAAAGAGCGGAGATGCTTTAGAGATGAAAATGTTTCGGCGTAAACTGTTCGCAAGTTGTTATCACTTAGGTGAAGCGATTGGAGACGATGTAAAGAGTGGAATGCGTTCTTATGTATTATGTGCAATCTGAAAAATGTAATAATAAAATTACATATTAGATTTATTATTGCAGTATATAATGATGACGATAACAGATTCAAGAAAATTAAACTAAGCTTAAAATGGTTTGGTAAAATGGGTTTGCTTAAAATGGTATCGCAATCTCAAACATGTAATGATACAATTAGTAACTTACATGTTAGATTTATTAATATTGCAGCATATAATTATGAGGACAAACAGCTAAAAAAAAGCTAAGCTTAAGATGGTTTTAATTATTAAATAGATATAAAAAGCTCTACGCTTTGCTAAACATTTATAATTTCCTCTCTGATGGGTTTCAGTCTTTACTCGTCACGGAAATATCTGCTGTGATAGCCTCTTATAAAGCTACCTTTTCTATTTCAATGTATGCAAATGTATCGCAAAATTGGCAATGAATTACATAAACTGAGATCAATAACTTTCATTACAAATGCATGAATTTAACATCATGATTTAAATATCTTTTGAAATGATGACGTTAAATCTTCGTATCTGTGAGGATTATCTTCCACCTAGGTTGTTGCTCACCCATTTCTATCGAGATCAAGTTTTCTGAGATGACGTAAACCAATTAGCGAATGTTCCTGCAGTTCTTCAACAGCGTTACCCCACATTACCAATTCCCTCAGCTGTTCTAGGTCCTCGAAAACCCCAGAGTATATCCGCCTAATACGATTTTTCCAAAGGTGAAGGTGTCGAAGCTCGGTCATTCCAGAAAATACTCCAGCCGGGATTCTTTCCAGTTTGCACGCAGCCAAGTGTAGCTCGCGTAAGGTATCCCCCAATCCCATAAATGAATCGACGGCCAGACCATCAACGAGTGGATTAAAATTGAGCAAAATCTTTCTAATTCTAATATTGAAGAAAGAACCTGGAGGGATCTTCTGTATTTGCTGTCTCTCCATACGCAGCTCTCCGTATATCAATTCCTTGTTGAACTGCGATGGTAAAATAGTTATGAACCTTGGCACTGACGACAGTTCATAACAGTGAATTTCGCTTTTTCCAACGCAGTGGCAGTAACCGCTGGTATTGAACGTATCAATTGGACAGAGATGATCATCCGAATCACTATAGTATTCCAGTGATAAAACAGAGTCGTGTTTCATTCTGAGGAGAAGGAGCGATGAGAAAACGAGACGTGCAAGCAAAGGAACGGGATGTAGTGAATGAGAATTGCGGATAGGCGGAGTCATTGTAAGTTGAGGGAGAGTGCAACGCAACGTCTTCGCAAAGCGTTGCGTTTCATTTCAATTAGTTAAAGCCACCGCAGCGAATTCGTCTCAGCGCGCCGCGGAAGATTCTCAGACTAAAGTCCTTAGCAACCGCCTAGAATCTTAATCTCCAAGCTCACCGCAGATATTTATTTTCTTATTGAAAAATCGACGAATGAAAATTTCGTTCTTATTCTGTTTGATTTCTCTGAAGTTCTTTTTCAACGGCGTACAGTGTAGATCTGTGAAATTTAAAAAAGTGTTATTTAAAGCAGACGTTAAGTAAGAGTTCATGGAGCATATGCCTTATGTAAATGAATAAAGAACACTGAATTATTTGAAAGTGTTACTGTATGCAGTCTAACGCAAGTTCAATGTCATAATATGAACAAGAAATTTATGTGCTTGAATATATTGTAAAATAAAAACTGAGAAAAGACATGCAAAATCTAAACCACATCACAGCAAGATAGTATTTTCGTTTCAGTGTAATAGTAGCAACTCTACGATACAGTAGTACTTGCATTAAATATTTTGCTGGTGAAGTCTAATAGTATAACAGTTAACGAAGGATTTGCCATAGATTTTAAATAAATGGGAGCTTAACATTTATAAATTATAATTATCATTATTTCATTCAAAACATAGACAAATCTAAATTTAGTTACTTGATTATTTTAAAAGCTAAATACAAGATGAAAGTCAGTTTCCTTCTCGATAGCATGTCAATGACGCGAAGAGCTCGGGAGTTGAACCCTACAGTACCTACACATTCTGATCCACTGTGAAGCACCATGCAAACAAGCCATCGGCTCAGCCCGGAACCAAGCATACGCATCTTACATTAATAGTATACTATGTCACTATTTCAGTATATTTAATACCATTTTGCATTTAATTACATTACTAGATCTGCAGCCAACGCAGATAACCTAATTCTCGGATTTCAAGTAATGTTCTAACTTTACACAGGTACTCTAACTTCAATTCCATCTAATGCTTTGTGTTTTTTACGGCGCGCTCATGACTATGAGGCTTGGCCCTAACGGCTGTTCATAAAATTTGCATATGCGGAACCCTATCCTGGTCGGTGTCTGCGCTTCTGACTGATCCGTAATTCCCCTGACGACTATTAGCATCCGGTAGGACAACTCTAGGAACCACACATAACGTTCCCAATGCTCGATTTAAGCTATTTCAAACAGGGGTGGAGATAAAATGAATTTTCTTTAGAAATTTGATGAAGAGTATGGTTAATACGGGCATTACGGTTAAGGTTTAGGCAAAGGTTAAGAAATGGCATTAAGTTTATCTTATCAGTAGATAATTTTTCGGACTATTTTTCGAGCAAAAATAATTTTGCAATTTTATTTCTGAAGCCACAAATAAGATATATTCATTAAGGGATCATAAATCGGGCTGTAGTTTAAATTTTCAAACATAGAATTCATCCTCCGCTCTTCGCTAAAGATCTGACGGGCTACCTTCACATGCTGCTGAGAAAATGAGAAACCAGTAGGAGTCCCTTAATTAAAACGCTCTCAACATACAAAACAGTTGATATTGATATTTCTTAAATTTAATTAAAAAATTTTAAGCATATTCAGATTTGTAATTCAGCATAAAACTTGATATCATGTCCATGGAATATTTACTTCGAATATAAAGTTCATGCCATATCAGGCTTCTGACTTTGCGTCATATCTTTAAGACTATTAGAGCGGATTAGAATAACGTCCCACAAAGAAGCCGTTTAAAATACGGAGATAAATAGCTACCGTAAGCGCTCGAGAATGTCCGGTAAAAATATTCTAAAGAAGTTTGCACGTAAATAGCAGCTGATAATGACTTAATTAATTTCTGCCTCTCTCATGCACTCAAGCTCTCTCTCTCTCTCTCTCTCTCTCTCTCTCTCGCTATCTTTCAAACATAGTATGTTTTCACTGATGCATCTAACATAGAATATCTAATGATACTCTGAAGGTAAGCAGAATGAAAGTAACTTCAAAACATTACTTCGAGTCAAAATGTTTCAGCTTTCTTAAGTATTCATTGCGTATTTTCCAACCCTATCGTGACGAGCTTAAATTTATCAAATCAAGACAGATCCACGAGACGTTGTACAAACTAAAGTATGACGTATATCGAACGTAACGTGTAACGCATAAAGTATAACGTAATGGTATAAGATAAACCAAAGCAGTCGGAATTTGAACAGATGGAAACGACATACTGTGAATTTTATGTCGATCAATGCAAATATTGAAGAAGACTGAATTTTGTGAAAAAATCACTCTATTGATAGATCATAGTGTTAACATATGGGATATAGAGAAGTGTGGAGGCGTTAAATACCATGGACCTTCCAGTAGGCAGTGCACTGAGAGAGAGTGTTAACATCTTTAGTATTGTCATTATTTTTTATATCAATGTTAATAATAATAAAAGTAAAGGTTTAATAAAATTAATATTGTTTGTTAAATAATATTTATTAGTAATTAATTCTATTTATAGAATTATGTTACTGAAAATTAATGCGACTTTACTGCATTAATTTTACACATTACTGCATTTTACAAGAGCAGTTTGTACACCGTGAAACCTGTTGGAATCTTCGCTTATTCCAACACTAAACTCGTCCCATATATTATATCAGTATATCTATGCATCGCTTGGAATGTGTGGACTTTACCACCGCTGGGAATTCCGCACAGAATCCGCAATGGCCTTGATCCTGTCGGTTACTATGGAAACGCAGACGCTATTTGAAAAGCTAATCATATTTACGCTACTGGTCCCAATTCAAATAAAGTAAGAGACTCTGTCAATAATAGTCAGCTTTTAATGAACCCGGTTCTCATTTAACAATTTTACTGCGTATCGAAAGCGATGTCAGAGACGGGCGAGCCCAGGATTGAACCCCGCGCATTCTGATATGCAGTCGAATATCTTACTGACATCGCCACGGGCTCTAGACAATTTATGGTATTACTGACAACTAACTCTCAACATTCTCTCTTTCTCATAATCCTATGCATCTACATGAAATTTTGATTAACTTCGACTGAAAAGTATAATTCAAAATATTTATGTTATAGCCTTTATATGTACATGTTTAGCTCTTCTCCGATACACAGGTTTATTTAAAACAGACACTGGAGCTAGTATATATGTACATGTGTGTAGGTCTGAATGCAGAGTATATCTTTGTACTACAACGTATAACGCAACGTAAAACATTCTCTCTCTCTCTGTCTTTCTCTCCCACTCTCTTTCTAACTCTCTAAGTGTACATTAATTAACAGACGATTAATTAACAATCACATTTAAGTAACAGAATTAATTTCATATTAATTTCATTTCTCTATTAGCATTTTCTCTGTATATCTACACTTCAGATCTTTCATATCCTCGTTTTAATTTATAACATAAACCTTTTCTGTCATCAAGTATTATTGAGCCAAATCCAAACCGACGAGTAAAAGAGAAGAACCACAAAAGTTTCAAAATCCAAAATCCAGAAAAATAGTCCACGAATAACTAATTGTAAACGAGCAATAAATATTCATTGACTGGTCGGAAATTTTGTTATTTTGAAAATCTGGCTAAGAAACATAAAATATTTTTTGATAACAAGAGCAGTTAAACGAAATAAAACAATATTAAAATGTAAGAATTCTTTGACCTGAGTGAATTAGCTATCGCTTCAAGTCTTTAATTCTATAGCATGAGTATTATTTACTTGAGGCCAGATTTAAGCCATGTCTACAATTGGCTCAGGTAACACAAAACTATCGCAAAATGGGAGCATAAACGTTTTCTTCATTAGACGTTTACGTTGGGGATCAGATAAAATTGAATCCAGCCTTCTAAAAGGCCCCTTTGTATTTATCCATAAATGTAATTTACATATTTCACTATTGGTACCGCGTATTAACGTGTCAATTTTTAAGTGACTGTAATAATGGTGTTATATTGGCAGGACAAAGAAGTCGCCCACATAATGTAGACAATATTCAGGTAGCTAATGCAAGAGCGTGTAGCATTGAAAGCATGGGTGAGTATCAATTATTCGAAATTCGGGGGTTGTTGTTTTCATTTATTACGTGTATCTGATCGAACTAATTTTTAAGTTATATTAAACTTAAAACCTATTTCGATCAGATATAAGATATAAGAACAAAATAAAACGAATAAAAGAGGTCTTGAAGAATCATTTTCGCAACGCAAGCTTATACGTAGGCCTGAAGAAATAATATTTGTCTAAGGAAAACTGTTTACGCGATTGGTTGCCAATCTGAATGGCAAAACAAAATTTGTAAAATTTGACGCTCAATGCAACACTTAATCATAATATTAATAAAGGGTTATACATGTAGATAGGTGATCAAACCTCGCGTCTCCTATAATCCATGTATTTCCATGTATTGTTTGAGACTGAATAAAAAGCGAACTCACACCGGATGTTTGACGCATTAGGCAATTTTCAATTTCAACAGAGCGACGCATGAAATTGAAGGTTGAAAGAGATGAGGAGAGTTAAGGTTATATGACATATAGTGAGAGTGAAGTGAAGTTGACAGAAGGGCAGACAATTCATGTTGAAAGAGAAAGAGATTATTAAGGCTGAAAGAAGGGAAAGAGTCTAGGTAAGAGAGAAGTAAGGATGAAAGTATTACAGAAAGTTAAGGAAAAAAAAAAAAAAAAGATATAAGATTATTTATTATTATACAATATGCAGGCACACTTTTCCCATGCTGTGGACTTCATTAATTAAGTTGTGGATAAGGCCTAGACTTTTGGGAATGACTGAACGTGATAATCGATGGGGTGCTATAGACGGAGCGTGACTGCACTTTCTGATTAGAAGTATATATCTTGGACCTACCATTGGGAAACACACTGGAGATAATTCAAGGAAGGCTATGAAGTTCAAACGTACTTGGATATTCATCAGGATTTTTGGCTAATCGATTTCAGGTAAACCAACAGATGGCAGACGTTTTCATTTTTTAAAGCATCATCTGTTTAAGATGTGACATTATTACTACAATAAATTGTTAACACTGTGATACACAGCGATTGTGAACTCAGATTTTTACGAGCGCAGGCATGAAATTAGCAGATACTTGTGCAAACTACTCTTTGAAGTACTTATTGTCTGCTAGTAATTGTTACGTACTCGTGTCTTCGGGTAATTAATCGATGAAGAGGAAGATGAGACAATGACTGAGATTCTCTCGCTATGATCTAAAGCTAAGTTCAACAGGTGCAGCTCTTGATCAATCGCAGTGATCTAGGAGAAGTGTCTGAACATTGCATTAGTTTACCTCGTCCGACTTAGACATCATTTACACATGATTTGTCCGGATTAGCGAAGAATAGACCAACCGCATTCTGTACGTGTCGTAAAAGGCTACAAAGCACTAAGATCCAAACCAAAGTCAGAAACGGAATTCGGTTAGTACGCTCCAGAAACTGCTACAAAATGTCCTAGTAGTGACCCCATTTAAAATGGTATTCGAGGGAAGTTGATGATGATAATAATGATTATGATGATGATGACGAAGATGATGATGACGATGATGATGATGAAATTTCGGCCACACTCGTTCCAATATCAGCGAATTGAAAGAGTGCGTAATACGCTAAAACTAAGCAATAATTTTTCGAACATGGAAATTATTGAAATAAAATATAAATCGAAACTTGTAAGAGAGTAGTTATTTTTTAGTAACTACCCGAATCATACAGCATTCTACTGAACTACCACTGCTAGAACCACTTTATATTTACAGTAGATCTTGTCTCTATACGCATTTAAGCCTTATAATATTTAGATATTGACCGCAGGTTGCTTTGCTCTACTGCTATTTGAAAATGTCGGCTTGCTGCCTCGGAACCTCTACATGTAATACATTCTGCTTCTATATGAAATACTATTCTAAAGACCTCCACATACCGGCTAGGTTAAATTGTGAATTTCAAATTGATGCATAATGCATAACGAACAAGTAACGATTTACCGGTAACACATTAGAAATCTCTTGAATACTCTAACACAATTTTAAAAGCTTTTCAATTTTTTGCACAAGTGTCAAAGTTGCTCAAAAAGTTGTGAATCGTAATCGACAATGTCTCAATAGCGCAATGGTTAAGGGTGTAGATAACGTCATGAAGTTTTAAATGACAGACCCTGAGGTGAATCGAACTCTCGTGGGTTCGAATCCTAGCCGCGCTGATCTGAGAGTAAAATCTCGGACATTCACTGGACTGGCTACATGGAAAATGGACTAAATTGCCTAACGGATATAACATGTGGTATTAAAAGTGATAGATATCAACATAGTTGATCATTTCACTATAATGTGTGTTATTATTATTGACAAAGCCTATCCTTTCATTTGACGTTAATTATTTCACAAACGTCGATTAACTATTCAAACCGTCTGAAGTCTTTAGAAAACCGGCTGTTGTGGGCTTGGCCACACACGAGACGTAGTTTTTGTTTGACTGCTTCATTTCATAGGATGAAAATCAATAAGATATGATCGATGCTTCGCCGAGTGACTTTATATAAGATCTCTTACTGTAGTCTCATTAACGGAGACTCCTCTGAGATACCTCTATCCACTTCATGGTCTACTTTATGAACTTGACGGCCATTTACTGTCGAACAAATCTCTTCGATTTTTTAAGGAACCATAGCCTCTTTAGAAATTATTTACTAATGAGTGGGAGGGGAAAAGCGTTGAAGTTTTTACTGGAGTGAAAATAAATACATGATTTTCCAAAAAGGGCAATGCAGTTCTTAAAAGAACTTAGTTTTGCGACTTAGTGCCTAATTGACTCCTTGTTTTCTTATTTTTCTTATTTTCCCTGCTGCAATAATGTGATAAACATTTGGGAACTTTTATTTACTAAAACGTGCAACCACTGTAGGAACAGGCATTTACTGAGACATGAGAGATGTCTTCTTCTCGTTCATCTAATCGGTACGAGGTAAAGGGAAGACTTTTTAGCAAACTCTCTCTCTCTCTTAGTGCACTGCCTACTGGCAGGTCCATGGAACATAACACCTCCTCCTTTCTCTGTCTTCCGCCTTTCTCTTCATTTCCACATATGAGTGGGTCTTTAAATCATCTAACGTACCTAATCTCGGCCTGCCCTTCCTTGTCTCTTTTTCCTTCCATTCTACCTTCTATGACCTCTTTTAATAGACCTTCCCCCTTAGAATGTGTCCTATCCATCTCTTCTTTCTATTTCTTAATACATTTATCAACTGTCTATCTGTGCCAACTCTCTCTAGAACTTCCTCATGTGTAACCTTTTGAGTTCAGCTAATCCTCTCCATTCTTCTCCAAATCCACATTTCCAACGCCTCCAGTTTCCTAATATCTTCCTTCCTTAAGGTCCATGTATCACATCCATAAAATAGCGTGATCCAGACCAAAGTTTTCACTATCTTTATCTTTGTGTCTTTCTTTAGATAATATTCAATTTTAGCAAACCAAAATTGAATATTATTTATATTGAATAATTGAATATTGAATAAATAAACTTTATATTGACCCATATTGACGGGATTATACATGTAGGTTACCTGACTTATTTCATGGTAGAGTAATTTACAACTAGCCGTAATTATTAATGTTAACACAATTATTGCACTTTCAGCTGATAGCCAAAGTATTAAAAGGTGGCAGATTTACACAATGATTAAAAACCAAATACCATTAACTGAATTTAAATTTCCTCACTCAATCCAACCCAACCTGCAGCTATATTAACTAAGCCTTACTCACAGAAGATCCAAGCTATTCCATATTAGGCCAAGGGCTTAATATAGCAATCTAAATATGCTATTTAGCAGCTGTAGCTTTCCGAAATATTGTTCTTTCTATTAGAATAATTCAACAAGATTTTCTAACTTTTCGTTAGAAAATCTAAGGCATATGTGCAATTTATCTGTTACCATTTACTGACCAATCCAGCCCTTCTTAAAAAATGAAAAACAAATCAACCCAATCCTTGCAATAAAGCCCAACCCTACACCACCTAACCAACCCTTGGATCAACCTAACCTAGGTTCATAAAATAGGAAGGCAACAGCTGCACAATGCGCAGTTAATCTATGAACGTTGAAGCTCGTCGATTCACAATAAATCCACTAAATCAAATCCATCTATCTTAAGACCATATTTGCTACTCTAAATTAATATATATATAAATTTCCTTTAGATATAGCAACCTAAGCACAGCAGCTGTTTTTCAATTTAAAACTGATGGCGCGAATCATTTTCATAACGACGAATTTCTTCGTATATCAGCTGACGCTCACCCGAATGTAGCGAAATTCTCTGACTGCAATTTTGCGCTTTTTCTGCTTCGCCGAATTCGTAGGATCTGCTGGGCGCCAATAACCAGCGAGAGGCGATTATTCTTCGCATCAGTAAGCAGAACAGTTGTTCTTCAACTAATGAAATCCGTCGTGACATAGAATTCTGTGATGCCTACAGCAGAGACACGGAGCTTAGGACGACATCTTAGGAAGAGCTTGCGGCACCAAAGTGTCTGACAGATTGGACATCGTTTCTATGTTCTACATCGATGTTTCAAGGAATCACACTCAAAATCGATTTCTGAATAGCTTGCCCCAGTCGACCGATATATTTAGTATATACCATTTGAAACAAATCTAGTTTAAATTCCTGAAAATTACTGTTTCATATTTCCTTTTATAGCCTACATGCAATAGCCGGGTATTGTTAGCTTATCGCCGATTTAAGCATATTTCACTTAGATTTGCCCTTAAAATCGATATCAGAACAAGAAACTGACGTTAAAACATTTTATTACACAGACTCATCTAACCTGCACTGTAGAATATCTGTTTATTTTGTGACAAAGTAGTTAGAGATGTGCACAAATCCTTGGAAATGTTAACTATCACTTAACGAAACGTTACATTACTTACAAATCACTTGTCACTTATCTTTATCACTTATCACTTATCACTCATCACTTATAATTTATAACAGTATTTTGTTTTGGAATTGAACATTGTTGTATACTGCATGTGTACGACAACTCCGCAGAAATATCTACCAGCTAGTGCATGACCTCGTGAATTATAAATATCTGTTCTGTTTCCGCGGCCTCGGTCGAAACTGACATTAATCCAGATAAATTACGTAGTTCTACAGAAAAATTGCATATTAGTCCTGTATGTTACGTGTATGTAAACATAGATATATAATGTACATGTGTTATTATTATTTATATACTGTATATAGGTAAAATTATTCAAAAATACAGTTAAGAATACAAATATAAGTTACAAATGCAGCTAAGCTTCAGGTCTCGAGAGCATATCGGCGCCTTGCGGCCCAGAATAAATCAAACAATCAGTATATTTATAGAGATCAGCTCTATGCAAATTGTCATAGCCGTTCAAAATGAGCACGGAAGGTCAAGTAACCTAATGGTATAAGGTCACAATTGATTTAGTAACCAGTACTATGAAAGTCTGGAATATGAACGATCAGCTGATCTGAACACAGTAATCATTACAACATGGCTGCAAGTCTTTTCCCTGTCATATCTGTGGCCTACTAACACTTCCAATTGTCAGTAGGCTCATTTCTCAATTTTCGTGATTCTATTTCAACAAAGACTCCGCATATAACCTATCATTCTCTCTCTAGTGTGCTACCAAGGGGCAGGTCCAATCTACATATTCCTACTTATATGATGCTTTTCATGCTCCATATAGAATACTCTATCGATCAACGAGTTAATTCAATTGTAAAGGCTAATACCTTATCAATACCTTACAAGGTAATCCCTCTATCTACATATAATTCGTATCAGCCATTCTAGTATTAAAACTGCCAGTAGGATATGTAATACCGATCGATACAGCAAGCAGGTGCAGTAAACTTAAATCTGCATTGTTTATACTATCTTCCGCAGGCTCTATTATTGTAGAATTTAATGAGTGAAGCAAAAACTATTGATACAAAGCTAATTGGTATGATACCTGAAACCCATTAATCCTGTCTAGATGCAGAAGAATTATCTCTGAATAAAAACGCAAGAATGAGGTATTTCACCGAGCATCCGGTATGCTGGATTTCATCTCATTTTACTAACGAGCACAAATGCATCGCATCGGCATCTGCGGTGAAAAATAAACATAGCTACGCATCCTAGCCATTCATTCATACGATATAAACTTCTCGGCAATGATATCTTATCCAAAATTTTGAAATTCCGGACAATAAAAACAATAGAAAATAGCTAATCATTTTTAAAACTTAAAATTTGTTAGACCATAGATTAATAGGAGCTTGGTAGAATTATTATGCCAATAAGAATAATTAATGTAACTAAATCTACACAGACTAAATTGCAATTAATTACATTGATAATCGACGTTAGAATGCCAACTAACTATATCATAAGAAAGATATGTAAAAATATCGTACAGTGGCAGAAGCAATTGATTAGCTTAACGTCGTTCTCAGAATTCGACGATGATGTTGGGAAAAACAAGCTGCAGATATTAGGAACGTGATCAGGGCTTTTAATTAAAAGCTTATACAAAAGTAATTGTTCGTTAGAAAATCGTATCCTTTGAGGTCCAAGTGAAATGCCAATGTGCTTGATAGCTGGCCGTTGTGCTGGATAAGTGCCAATGTGCTGGATAAGTACCAATGTGCTTGATAAGTGCCGTTGTGCTGGATAAGTGTCATTGTGCTGGAAAAAAGTTCCAATGTGCTGAATAATTGTCAATGTGCTGGAGAAGTGCCGTTGTGCTGGTTAAATGCTAATTTGCTGAAGAAGGAATTATTTAAAATCAACAATTCGCAATTCATTAATGCAGTATAAATCAATGGTATTCATGTTAAAAAATTGTTAATAAAGAGCATTAATTAAGAATTAATTAAGAATTAATAAATACGAAGGAAAGGAATACACATAAGAAAAAAGGACAAAGCAGAAATAGAATGAATTACAAACAGGAAGAAAGAAAGAATAATTCAATGAATGAAAGAAAACGCTAATGAATGACTGAATGAATGTGAATTTTTACTAGATATTTTTGATATAGCATAATTTGCTTGCTTCAGTAGCAGTTCTACGAAAGAAAATATACAATATGACTGAATGGGTAAGTAGGATTGTTTTCTCAGGGAATGACGCCCCTGCCCAGTAAATGTTAGTCGAATCTGAGGAAGGCATCGGGGGCCCACCCCGTCATAAGCAGCAGAATCCTCCAAGAATCGGAATAGGAATGTTGCAGATGATTTAAGGATCCACTCGAATGAGGACATGAAGAGGAAAACGGAATATAGAGATAAGACTAGGCATTATCTACCTTGGACCTGCCAATAGGCAGTACATTAAGAGAGAGAGAGAGAGAGAGAAATAGAGAACTGAATGCTCACGTGACTCAAGTAATACTAGAAAATAAAATGCTAATGCAAAAAATCAGTACTGTAAACTAAGCAGAGTAAGACAACCATAGTTATGTCTAAAATATGCGAGATAATTATCTGGAGTAATTGAATTTAAATTCAAAAGTTCCCACTTTCAATTTGTTACTTTCATTAGGAAGTTAATTCCACTTCAATCTAGAAGTGGTCTATTTAGCGGTACCTGGTCGGGGCAAGGCTCATGTTTTAGTTTCGATGGGTACGTTGATTTAGTAAATGTTATACAGCCTGATTTAGTTTCCAGTTTAACAGTTATTTCAGCTCAATTTAGTATAAATCGACTTCAAAATCTATCGTATAAAATCACTTACTAATTAAAATATTACATTCTACAAGATAACCTAATTCGCAAAATTATTTAAATATTGGCCTTTTAAGTTTAAAAAATAGAACCAAATTACAGAATGTCGCTTAAGGGCCCCCCTGCCCACAACAGGGCGGCCAGGGAGCCATTTTCTCGTCCCTCGTCCACCTTTGCTCATTAAGGAGGCGGCTCAACCAATGAGCCATACTCCAGGAATTCAATAACGGAGCGGAGTCAGCTGCTTGAGTTCTGGAGAATGATTTGATGAAACTGTAACTACTCATTTCCGCCATATTTAAAGTGCATATTGTACGGTTTTCTTTCTTCAGGTTTTTAATGCTCGTTTATTTCTTTCTTAGTTTACTGCCTATAAGCAGGTCCATAGCATGTAACTTCACTTATTTCTCTTCGCTGTTTTCTACTGTATATCAACATATGAATAAGCTGACAAATCATACAGCATCTCATATTTCAGTTTTCCTTAAACTACTTTTCTACTACTCGCCCTTCAATTACCTCATTCAGCAAACCATTCCCTCTCAGCATATCACTTAGGATAACTTATGCATAGATGATATTATTTTTAAAATTCTAAGTTTTATAAGTCCAGATCACTTAAAGAAATTCTTCAATGAGAGCAATTGCGATCATTTAAATGTTTTTTGATATTTGTGATTTCGATAGCAAGCTTATTAAGAAGTAAATAATTATTCTAAAGAATAGAAATAAATAGATTGCTTAGTTGGACTGAAGCGCTCTTTGAGAGAGGAATGTTCAGCTTGTTAAATGACTACAGTCTAAGAATAAAGAAAGCTGCGCATTAAATTTAAGCGACATATACTGCTGGATCTAGAATTCAAAATAGTTGGCACAGATTTATTCTTACTGCGCTTATGTTGGTTATTTAGTAGCGCTTATAAGATAAGCTTCTCAGCATTTTGCCTGCCTAGAATTGTTAACATTTATTGATTGCATAATTCAGAAAATGAGACTCACTCCACCATAAACAGCCATGCAATTTTAATTATACTTAGTATACCGAGCAGAAATTATCAAGAAATACTACCAAATTCTATCACGTGTTTCATTTTTCTTTCTCTAAAAATTTCATCATACCGATGATGCAAAATCCTTTAAGAAAATAAGTCAACGCATCGACGAATGAACTTACGTTTGAACGAGATCATAGACTTCGAAGGGAAAATGTGTTCGCTTTGCGAGAGAGAACGAGATAGAGAAGATTGGGAGATAAGTGCTTCATCCGGTTAATGTAGCATTCTCTCAGGGCTCCGAAGCAACGTGAATCAAATTAAGCACACTCCAGAGTCGAGCGCTCGAGTAAGTTCAGAGAAAGTGACGAGGTAAGCCGGTGCAGGTGATTCTGAAGCACATTTCTATGATTGCGAGAGAGAATAATGCCATTCATGACATTTTAGCGATAAATTTATCTTTTACTTTTGAAATGAAAAATACGGTATTCTAGTTAGCTACTCGCTGTCTGGCAATTTATGATAAAGCTTCAAGCTTTCAGAATTTTATCTTTCTATCTCAAAATTATATAAAACAGGTTAGCAGTGGTTGTTACATAAAAATTCTTAATCTTGATCTTGGTGGCCTTGAGTATTGATCGTAGCTTTACAATACTATATCGATATAGAATAAAATAAGCAATTCCCTCTCTGTTAGCTATATACACATTCACTTAATCAACAAGTCAGTAGTAGGATTATTGGGGGGCTGGCACATTATGATTTTTAAGCACAACCTAAGATTAAAACCTAGCTAAATTTCCTTTTTAGCCTTGCCCTGCCTTGATTAAGCATACTGAGATGAACGTTAATCATTTCAAGGCTAAAATAGAATAGCCTTAAAACATAGCTAAATTCTATTTTAGCCTTGATGCATAAATGTTCCATGAATATTAAGCACAGACATGCCTTGAGTCTTGCTCATTTCTATTTTCTGCCTTAAAATTTACACCATTGCAATTGAAGCATAGTCTTGCCTATCAATGATTTAACACACAAGCGTAAAATCAAGCACGCCCACAGCTCACGAGGACAAAAACGATTTCAATTCACATCATTTCATCCACAAGGCAGAGACAAAATGATTTTAACAGGCATCTTTAGCCTTGATACCTAAGCTTATATCTATATTAGCCTTGTCATCAACGTATGTACTGAAAGTATGATAACCACTCTCCTAGCCTAGCTGTAAACGGTCGGGTTAAAATAACGCAGCTGTTCAGCTACCTTAAAGAAACTATACATGTATGTAAAAGCCTATACCCGAGACAGCAGAGTATACTCTCAGATACTTAGCTTAAAATAACAGCTGGATGTTTATATATACTGAGCGCTGTAAAAAGCTCTAGTAAAAAGACACAGCTACTCGATGCCGATGCTCAGATGTTGTAACTCTGTGGAAAGCGAAAGTGAAAAGCCTATACGTGTATATTTCTACAGTATACTTTCCAAAATTCATAAATGTAGTTACTTTATGAAGCAATCAATATATTTACTGTTACCCAAATATCAAATTCATAGCCATCTTCGCTGTGTCTTAAGCTAATGTACGTGGTACACTGAGTTACACATCAGCAGCTATAATCTTTTTATAAGACAGCAGAGTATACACGAGTAGACTCTGCTGCAGCCTACACGTTAAACAGCTGGAAAGTTGAGCTTCAGTAGTGGAGTGGTACTCATTCCGTGAATAGCAAAAACATAAATATAGAAAAGAAAATGAAAATATAATAAAAATTAAAAATATATGAATTTTATTTAAATATTTTTTCTTACATATATAAAATGGAAACTCAAACGGTGAAGCAATTGCGACTTGTCGCGAAGCAACGAGGTATTAAAAGATACTATTCTCTTCGCAAGGCAGAGCTTATTGATGCGTTGTCATCGACATCACAAACAATCGGTGGTGTTGTAGATTTGCTCAATTCTCCTGTACCAGATATTCAACAACCGATTTTAGTTCCAACTAAATATAAACCATCACCCAAGAGACATTATGGCAATTTGCTCGACACACCGGTGCCTGATATAAAAACTGAGATTCTTGCACCAATTAAGACTGGAGTAATGGCAACTATCAAATCATATTGGGATTGGCTGGTAAGCGATGTACCAAGCAACATTAAAAGCAAAGTAAGAGAATCGTATAAGACACTAAAGTCTAAAGTTGAGAACATATTCAACAAGTCTAAGGCGGATACGTATGAAATCAAAGAAACAAAATCAGCTTTAAAGGGATTCACTAAGCAATATACCATTGATGGTCGAAATGGAGTGGATGCAGTGTCATTTCTCAATAGCGTTCAGACAAAAGTGTTAAATGTATTAAACAACAACCCTCAGTCAAAAGTTAATCTAACACTCACATGTACAATGGAAAGGGTGGATTTGAAGACTGGAGAAATTACATCGTCTGACGCCCCTTTTCTTTCAAAAACTGAAAGAATTTTACCATCCACAGATACCGCAGAGGTGTATGAAAAGACTAAACGTAAAATGCTAGAGTCAATGGCTAATTTTCAGATGCGGGGTAGTAATTGGAGATTTCGCAGAGTGATGAAATTAGAAATAAATACTGTAGAATACAAGCCACTACGAGGTAGCTCCTACATTCCGCTTCCTGAAGAATTAGCTGATAAAAAGCTATTATAAATATGAAAAATGAAGACGATCAGTGTTTCAAATGGTGTATAGCTAGAGCCTTAAATCCTGTTGAAAAAAATCCACAACGCATTGATAAACAATTAAAGAAGCAGGCCGAAGAATTTAACTGGAATGGTATTGATTTTCCGGTTAATTTGAAAGATATTGATAAATTTGAAAAGAATAACAATGTATCAATTCATGTGTTTGGATATGAAAAGCTAGAGGCGTGGGCCAAAGAAGAAGAATTAATACCATTAAGGATTTCAACGTTAAGTAGTCAAAACGTAGTAGATTTGTTACTCATATCAGAAGGTGATAATAATCATTACTGCTGGATTAAGAACTTCAATAGATTGATGTCAATAGAAGGAAATCACCATGCAATGCATTACTGCAGACGATGCTTAAACGGTTTCACAAGTGAAAATGCTCTTAATAATCACACTGAATATTGTTCACAACACGACGCTCAAAAAATTGTGTTACCTGACTCTGGAACGTTTATGAAATTCAATCACTATAAAAAATCGATGCGAGTACCATTCATAGTTTACGCAGATTTCGAGTCATTTATTAAACCGATTGATACACGTCAGCCGGATCCAAGCAGGTCAACCACTATCCGATACCAGAAACATACACCTAGTTCATTCTGTTATTACATCAAGTGTTTTGATGATAGCATTTACTCGCAAGCTCCAGTCACTTTTACTGCAAAGAATGATGATGACGATGTTGCTCAAATATTCTTTGACACTTTAGAGAAAAATATAAAAGAAATATACAATCAGTTCAAGTTTTCTAAACCAATGATATTCGATGAATCTGCCGCGAAGAAATTCAAGGCCGCAAAATCATGTCATATTTGTGAAAAAGAGTTGGGTAACGATCGTGTCAGAGACCACTGTCATCTATCTGGCAAATTCCGAGGAGCAGCACACGATAAATGTAATTTACAATACAAAATTCCAAAATTCTTTCCAGTAGTTTTTCACAATTTATCAGGATACGACAGTCACTTATTTATAAAGAAGTTGGCAGGTGGACAAATTAATTGTATTCCGTGTAACGAAGAAAAGTACATCAGTTTCTCTAGGGAATTGCTGGTTGACAAGTTTATAAATAAAACAGGTAAAGAAGTACTAGTGAAACGAGAATTGCGGTTTATCGATAGCTTTAGATTTATGGCTTCGAGTCTTGAGAAACTTTCAAAGAATCTAAGTAAAGATCAGTGTAAGAATATTGCAAGTAAGTATTCTGGAAAGCAATTGGATTTGCTGTTGAGAAAAGGAGTTTACCCGTACGATTATGTTAGTTCGTCAGAAAGACTTGATGAAACTAAACTACCGCCAAAGGATGCTTTCTACTCAAAACTTAACGATACCAATATCAGTGATGAAGACTATAAACACGCAGAGACTGTTTGGAAAGAGTTTGGTTGTAAAACATTTCGAGACTATCACGACTTGTACAATATATCTGATGTGCTTTTACTAGCAGATGTCTTTGAAAATTTTAGAGATGTATGTATGACCCACTATAAATTGGATCCTGCGTGGTACTACACCTCGCCAGGACTAGCTTGGGATGCTGCGTTAAGATTAACTAAAGTTGAACTCCAATTGTTGAGCGATTACGATATGCTGCTGATGATTAAGCACGGAATAAGAGGTGGTGTAAGCACTATTTCAAACCGATATTCAAAAGCTAATAATAAATACATGGATGGGAATTTTAACGTTAATGATCCTTCCAAATTTATCAAATACCTGGATTCGAATAACCTTTATGGCTACTCGATGAGTAAGCCCCTACCCACACACGGGTTCGAATGGATGACAGAAAAAGAACTGGAGAACTGGAAAGAAATGAAGTGTATCCTCGAAGTTGACTTGGAATATCCTGCAGCGCTGCACGACCTGCATAATGACTATCCTTTAGCCCCCGAAATTGTGAAAGTGAATAAAGTAGAGAAATTGATACCGAATTTGAATGATAAAACAAAGTACACATTACATTACGAGAATTTGAAACTGTACGAAAGTATGGGACTGAAAATTACCAAAATACACAGAGGCATAAAATTTGAAGAAAGTCCATGGCTTAAAACTTACATCGATTTAAATACACAGCTACGCACTAAGGCTGCCAACGACTTTGAGAAAGATTTCTTTAAACTAATGAACAATAGCGTTTTTGGAAAAACTATGGAGAATATTGAAAATAGGATAGATTTCAGATTGGTTGATAATAGAGAAAAGGCTGTTAAATCGGCTGCAAAGCCGTACTATTACCGAACAGTGATATTTGACGAAAATCTTGTCGGCGTCCACATGAGAAAGACTAAATTGGTATACAATAAGCCAATATACCTAGGTATGGCAATATTAGATTTAAGTAAAACTTTAATGTACGAATTTCACTATAATTACATAAAGGAAAAATACAATGATAAAGCCAAGCTGTTGTTTACAGACACGGATTCGTTGATGTACGAAATACAGACGGAAGATTTTTACGCAGACATATCTAATGACGTCGAACGCAGATTTGACACTAGCGATTATCCGAGAGTTCATCCATCAGGCATTAAGACTGGAGTTAACAAGAAAGTCATTGGAATGTTTAAAGACGAAGCTTGTGGAAAGGAAATTGAAGAATTTGTTGGATTGAGAGCAAAGTTGTACTCTTACAAATTAGCAGATGAGGAGCACAAGAAATGTAAAGGTGTCAAGAAGAATGTTGTTGAGAGGACAATAACACATGATGATTACAGAGGTTGTCTGTTTGAGAAAAATTATCATTCTAGAAGCATGAACGTTATTAGATCACGCTTGCACGATGTCTATACTGAGGAAGTCAATAAAGTTGCTCTCAGCGCAGATGACGATAAGCGAGTAATCATGGACGATGGCGTGCACACTCTAGCTTACGGACATTATAGCTTAAATATATAAAACATATTTTTATGGATAAAGTTTGCCCCCCTCGTGAGGGGGGCAAACTGACTTCAGAATATTCCGTTTCAGTCAAGAAATTTTTCATTCTATACTGAGGAAGTCAATAAAGTTGCTCTCAGCGCAGATGACGATAAGCGAGTAATCATGGGCGATGGCGTTCACACTCTAGCTTACGGACATTATAGTTTAAATATATAAAATGTAATTTTTTATTAATATTTTCAAACCACATTTGGTTTCAAAATAATTCTCTACAACCAAACAACTTCAGGATCATCTTGGTCTGTATTGAAACCATCAATCTCTGCATACAACATTCCCTTATATTTTCCGTTATTGATTTCTCTTACCGTAAACTCAAATCTTTCATGGTCCATTTCCAACTCTTCCTCTTTAATATATTCATTAATCTTTTTTGTGGACCACATTTTTTTTAGGGATTTCACCCTCATTTTGTATAACGTACAGAATATATGATTTGCCGAATTTTGTGTGTATAGGTTTCAATCCCATTACAATATATTTATCTTCAACTTTGAGATTTTGAAACTTGATTATTTCTGAGTTTGAGTTTGTAGTTGTCATTTTATATAGTCCAAGAAAATATTTAAATTTTTTATGAATCTAAATTTTTTAAATTAGATATGGGAATCCATTCATTAAATTTCTTGTTGTAACCCACCCATTTAACCAAGGCATGTTCCACACCTTTAATCTTTTTCCGTTGTAGAACCTTTTCAATTCTATAATTTTCTTGATTTGTCTTCTGCAATTCTTCTGCGTAAAAACCTCCTTCTATCTCTTCGCCTAACGAATCTGTCAATTTATAAGTGATCGGGGATGTGTATTGCACTTTGGATATCTTGTACACCGCTTCAGACCAATTGGGTAGGAATCCCTTTTCAAACACACCCTTAATCCGACTAATTCTAACTCTATCGCCAACCTCAAATTTTCGATTCGTTTCCAAATTTCTATACTTCCTACTGTTAATTATAAATGCTTCGTTTTCCTTTTTACTCGCCTCAATTGGAGTCATTTTTACAGTCGAATGTTTCGTGTTGTTATACTCTGCAATTAAATCGTCAATCATATCAATCCAATTTCTCGTATTTTCCGCAGTAAATCTTTTCCACATCTTTTCCTTGATACTTCTATTGAATCGTTCGACGACTGCTGATTTATGTTCACCAAATGTAGAGTATCTATTAATATCAAGTTTCTTTAACCAATCATCCAAGTTTTTGTTGTAAAATTCCTTACCCTGATCAACCCATAAATGTTTAGGCTGTCTTCCCGACGATGCCACTATTTGTTTAAATGCCTCTGCAGTTGTTTCACCTCTCTTGTCTTTCAACGGAATGCTCCACGCATACTTGGAAAACACATCAATGACGTTAAGCATGTATCTGTAGCCCTTATTTACTCTACTCCACTCCTGCATTTCGATTAAATCTGCTCCCCATATCTCATCAACTTCAAACACGTGAACTTGTCGTCTTGTAAATTTTCTGCGAATCGGTTTGTGTAATTCTCTAGCCAATTCTTCAAAGGGTCCAACGTTTCGCTTCAAACCTCTTTCTTCGCTGGACCCCTCTATTCGTTTTTTGACTCAACACCAAGACCAAACTTTGCCTTATTTTTCATGATGTGGTATACAAATCGAGCCATATTTCTTTGTGCACTATCAAATCTTGAATCATTAGCAATTTCGTATGCTCGATGAGCCAAAGCTTCGTCGCTTATATTTCTGCTCGCTGTATCGGTATTTGCAGTATAAAACTGGTCGTGCAATTTACACATTCCATCCAACTCATTTATACCCTGATAACCTTCGCGATTTCTCAGTTCGTACTTTGTGCCTGGACCGCAGTACGAATACTTGTTAAGATTATTAAATGAACCGTTAGGTACGTACTCTCCACGTCTGGCAGGTAAATGTAGTTCTCCAACTGTATTTCCAACTGCCGATAACACATTATTAAACACACCCTGACCCGAGACAAATTTTGACTTTTTACTTCCACACACTCCACAAATAGCAAATTGCTGTTTTCTATTATTAGCAGTTAACCTTTCCTGCGTCTGTGTAGAATCAGTTTTCCTTTTACATTTCAAGCAGTACATTTTTAAATTACATTATAAAATTTTATAACATAATTTTCATATTAGAAAACTTATTAATCTATAATAATCGGAGTCTGACCATCGGATGTTAGGTACATCACTCTATCGGAAAGTATCGTAACATACATATGAGTATGTTCTGGAACATTTTGACTAAATTTAAAATTAAGTTTCATATTCATAACATCAGTTTTGATTCTTTCACTCTGATGTCTTACATCAAAGACTACAAGTGGAAATAGCTTTTTGTAATTCATCATATCGATCTGTGTACCTCCAATTAAATGATTAAAACCAAAGCGTTCTTTCTTAAATTCATCCGCCATAGCGCAGAAATCTACATAGTCATTTGTAGCAAAGTTTATTCTCGGCTCATCTGCAGAATATCTCTGATCATTCAATTCAACAAAAGCACTAGTTAAGTTAAGGTGATCAAACACAGCTGGATTTTGTTCCTGTGTTCTTGATTTGTCAGTTTGAAATCCAACAATTATCCATCTAGGCTTTTTACTTCCAGCGTCTCTATTGATCATCCATTCAAATTCCTGCACGTTGTGCGTAACTGTAGTATGTTGGTCAGTTCTTCTGCTAAAACTTACTGGAATTTTCCTTTTACTTACAACAGACTCTCGCAGTGAAGTTATCATTTCAACTGACGGTTTTATTCTTGGTACCATCCACCTAATATCCGTTAGTGAAACTTTACCTTCAAAAACGTTATTCGCTTTATGAATAGCCGAATTATTAATCACTCTAGTGAGTCGCAACGTATGACGCAAATTGTAAAGTACTTTGTTATAATCGGAAAATCCAAATAGATGCGAAAATGGAATGTTGAATGAAAATTGACCTGGCGCATCGTTGTTCATTAGAAGTTGTCGGCGAATCGCAAATCCTTCATTGTAATCTGGATTTTCTTGCGGTGTAAAAAGATTGGCAGCAATGTCTCCGCCTGGTGCAACTGCTGGAGATTGTCTATATTTGGAGGATACTGCGCCAACATTAGTGTCCTTTCTCCAACTTTGATTCAATCCCGCGCTGCTATTGAAATCGTCAGGATAAGACAGATAACCCAACATTGACGTAGTCTGTCCTGGAAAACGTAATATTTCAATTGATTTACCTCCTAGAATATACTCAATATCAGAAAAAAGGTATGGAATAGCATTATTTATCAAAGCTATTTGAGCTGTTCTATCAAAAGCATTGCCATTGTCATTTCGAACTAATCTTCCCTTTATTTTAAGGAAGCTTTTAGCTGTGTTGTAGTACGAATCACTTGCAGGAATATCAATTTCAATAACATGACCATTAGAATCAAAGTCGGCTTTAGTCTGTGGAATAAAAGACGAGTATTGACAACTTTCTACACTATTGTCTACAATAATTGACGTTGGTTGAGAGAATATTTCGTTTGGCAATTCAGTTTCCATTTTATATATATAATAATAATTTTTAAACTAAAATCGTTTTAATCCACTGCCCGATTTTTGTAGTTGTTCTAGTATCTGTTCCGATTCTGGAGTTAGACGACTATTTTTGCTTGCTATCTTTCTAATTAATGCTTTGCCGCCCTCTGTCAAACCGAATGCAGCAATATCACCCTACTGCTCCTAACATTGGCTTTGCAATTAAATCTTTATTCTGATAGACGTACGAACCCATATCTTTCAGTGTATCGACAAATCCCCGTCCATGTACCAGAGTTTGTTTTGAACTGTATGCTTTGCATTTCTCTTTGACAATCATTTTACTAAATACAATATATTTTTAATTAGATTTTTCTCTAATTAGTAATACAATAGTAAGTCTTTCACCCATCAGATCGATAAGTTTGTTGTCTTGATCGGTCAGCCACAGTTTTATACTATCAATTTCATGCCTATTAACTGTTGGTAAAAATATCAATTCAGGAGTAGGATTCTCTATTATCTTATAGCCTGGATTTACTCTTTGGGTGAATGTATGAATAACATTAGATCTTTTACCATTAAGATAGTTACCAATAGCAATATCGCAATGGACTTGTATCGAATTGACTTTTTCTATATCAATTATGTTGGGAGACAGATGAGTTCCATTTGACAGTTTTTCATCGGTGAATCCTAGAGTAGACCCTAATGAATTGTCAATTCCAAAGTCAACCATGTACTTTTCGTGTGATATAGTCAAAATTGTTTTGAAAATTAAATGACTTATATTTATGTAATATTTTTCATTAATTGTATCGTAGTCACCGTTTTCTCGCATTTCCCTTTGAATCGTAGCGTTAATATCTTTTAATTCGTAAGCACCTTTTGAAAGTGTAATTATTTTCCAAGTACTTCCACCGTCGGTGGAATATTTAAATTTATTGTTTGCTTCCGTGATGTTAGGAATTGAATTGTACGTCATCAGAGATATAAATGCTACTTCATACTTTTTCTTAGGATCCAATATTATTGGAGGGTGCAGATATGTAGTAAAATCTGTTGACGTGCTCGACAGAGTTAATTTCGCCATTTTTTTATAGCAGGATTAAATTTTAAACTGGATATTTTAGAGAATTTCGAAATGGTTTTTATATATATCATCATATTTCCCCTTGGTGATTGCACCAATTCTTAGCAGTTCATCCAATATACCAACTGCGGTATTGTATGCTCCATTGTTTCCAGCTTCTAGAGCTGCAAGATTTTCCACCAGCAGATGGACCAATTGATCTGGATTTTCATAATGTACAACTTGATCTCCTTTTGGTCTACCTCGTCCACGTTTTTGTTTACCTGCAGGCATTACAAGTTTTCTCTTCTTCTTCTTAAGTCCTTCTCCGACGAGTTCACTCCCTGCTTTTACCTTAGTCAATATGCTCTTGTATTTTTCCAGTGTTTTCTGTTGAGACTCGCATATCGTTTTCTCAGCTGGAGTCTTTTTACTGTTGTTTCCTAAAAACTGCCCTATTCGTCTATTATGCGTTTGAATCTCCTTTAATGTTGCTTCAATTTCATTATTTTCATAGACTTCACTTGGAAGTTTCAGGTCGAGCAGATCTAGATTCTCTCGATCACTTTCATTGAGATTCTTGTCTAAATTAATAATTACAGGATCCCTCCTTGGTGTGGATTCACGTTCAGGAATAGGTGAATCATAAAATGGCATTGCCTGTATAGCCTCTCTCTGATCATTTGAACGCATCAATTGCTTAGTAAAGGGAACTAAAATATCACTCAAGTTTTGTTTGTTGTCGACAATCTTTTGTTCTAGAATTTGAGCCGTTTCCTTTGTAGTGTCGATTAACGGTTTGAATAACTTTGCTTGACTCTCATATGACTGTTGATTGCCTAGTTTCTCATTCAGAAACATTTGTTTGACTTCGTTCTTGGCCTTGTTATACCGGTTAATATCAAACTCCACCATCATTTTATTACATACATATATTTATTTATTAGGTATTTTTATGTATTATTAGGTATTTTTATGTATTATTAGGTATTTTTATGTATTATTAGGTATTTTTAGATATTATTAGGTATTATTAGGTACTATTAGGTATTATTAGATATTTTTCAGGTATGTACATTGCATTGTAATTTAACAAATATCTACCACATTCAGGTTCCTCCCACAGATTTACAACAACGTAACCGTGCTTATTCATCCAAGCTTCATTACATATTTTTTCAAACTCTTCAAATGACATATCACCACTTACGTGAGTGTCATAGAAATATTTAAGCGATTTTTTATCATGTCGAAATAGAATAAAAATATTAGCATTTTGTCGAATTCCATGTTTTTTTTTTTTATGAATGCTCTGACATAAATAGAATACATTCGCATTATTATGTCGACCTTGACAGAAGTAATCTGTCATATCTTTCTGATTTTCATTCATGACGTCATCAAATATTACAATATGTGTTTTATTTCTATCGAGTTCAGAAGGGTGAACTATTCCATCATCTGGGTTGTGAAAAGTAACAATATCTTGACTTGTTTTAGACTTCTTCCTTGATTCATCATTACAATCCCGAAGGAATTTATACGCGTCTTGATCGGGTGTCATTGTGTACACCATCATATCATCATAGTACACTAATTTTTTCATACTGAAGTTCATCATTAGATTTGTCTTGCCACAACCGGTGCTGCCAGCTAGTATCATAAATATATTTTTAGGAAATATATCGTGATGCTTGCTCTCATAGTTGCTACCGTAAATTTTTTGATAAATTTTCGAATAGTTAGTATTCAAGTCTACCATTTTTATGTAGTAGTTATTATTTTAAATTGTTTCTTTCGTATAATTCATCTAATACATCCTTGAATAGACTCCCATTGTTCAGTTTATATAGCACGTAAATACAGTAATGACCGCAGATGACTTCGTTTGGTGCTTGAATTTTAAAAGTGTTAAAATAATTTTCCTTTCCTTTACAATAATGTTGAACTTCTGATGGAGGTATGAAGCCGTAACTATCAAAATATAGACATTTGCCATTCTTACTATAAAGAAATACCCAATGGGTCCCGTTCCCTTCGCTGTCATCAATATTAAGAATTAAACTTTCGTTATTACTAACTGATCCCTTTAGCTCATCTCGCATGAATACACCTTTGAAATTTTTTACATTTAGCTCTTTACATTTTTTTATTATATCAAAGTTGCTTAGCGGTTTAAGAGATTTGAATGACTTTAGAAATTGGGGGAAACTCATTCCCCCTGTCTTCCTAAAAAACTCCTGATCCTGTTCTCTGTAGATATAATCCATTACCCCACTGAGCTCCTTTCAAATTCTTGACGCATCCACCGAGCCCAAATTTCTTCAACGCATTTGATAGCATTTTGCCTGCAACCGGAATTGGAGCAATTGCATCACTGATTAAGCCTGCGCCGAGTTGTTGCTTGGTTATGTTTTCCAATTCTTGATTATGTCTCTTCAATTCATTAGTCTGTCTAGTCGAATTCACTGCCGAGCTAATTCCACCTGCCAATCCACCTATAGCTCCCACGATGGCGGGAATGGCTGCTGCCAACAACGGCAGAAATCCTCCATTCTTTTCCATGTACTTTAATTGTGCTCTACTCAGACACAATTCTATTCCAGATGTAGCCTTTTTAATTTTATTAATTTGAGTTTGGGTGAGAGGAAGATTCGTATTACCCGACAAATTCTTTTTTAATATTCGTATTGTAACCTCTCTATCATGATCGCACGCGCTCTTTAGTTTTTGGACCTGACCTTTAGTCAACGTTACACCGTAGTTTGTATACTTTGACATTTTTTATATAACATTTAAATTTTTATTATAAAATGAGTACTATATCGAAAACTGGTGGCAAATCGCATTCAACAACTGGTGATTTGATGGAGCATGTAGACTCAGTTTTCAGACCAATTGTCAAGCTTGTTGATAGACTCGACAGTACAAAAGTTGACAAATCTGGAGGAGATATCACTGGAGACATTAATATGAGCAACAATAGAATTTTCAATGTTAAGCAACCTCCAGAAAGTGATTTGGATGTCGTTACAAAGGGGTACTGCGATCGTTATGTTAACCAATTTGGACAAAATTTAAGAGTAGGTATCCTAAAAGAAGTAGAACAAAACGTAGTTGCTAATGACATTGCTCTACAAAAAAATATTCATACGAAACTCAGTGTGAATGGTGGTTCAATGAATGGAGATGTTGATATGAGCAACAATAGAATTTTCAATGTAAAGCAACCTCCAGAAAATGATTTGGATGTCGTTACAAAGAGGTACTGCGATAGTTTTGTTAACGAATTTGGACAAAATTTAAGATTAGATATCTTAAAGGATGTAGAACGAGATGTTGTTGCTAATGACATTGCTCTACAAAAAAATATTGATATGAAACTCAGTGTTAATGGTGGTTCATTAAATGGAGATGTTGATATGAAGCATAATTTAATTTTTAATGTTGGTTTCCCCAGTCAAACATTTGATGTGGTAAACAAGAAGTATCTACAGATTGCTAGCATGAAAGATAATGTTGATTTTAAGAAATTAATGGCTATTTGTTTTCATCTTTTATGACAAAATATTCTGGGGAACTAAGCGAAATCAATAATTACAGGAAAGAATTTCAAAGAAAATATACATATTTGGAAAATATTAACTCGATACATATGAAATTGTATAATGGCGAAGAAATTCATTCTGACGTGGGAGGAATTCTTTCACCGTTTACTACTGATTTGAAATGTTTACTTTTAACAATAATTGAAAAACTACCGAGAAATATGTTTAGTGACTTGGAAATAACTCTAGGTCGCGCTAATTTAATAGCAACACCTGAAGAGGGTACACCTTTATTGAAAATTAGGCAATTTATTTCAAAACTTGTAAGAGATCTAGATCCAGATCGAAAGAAATCAGACTTGAAATTAATATTACGAAAAAATTTAACGTTTGTTGGTTTAGGATTTGATTACGTTTCAGATTCTCTACTAATGAGGTTTGTGATGGAAGTGTAGCCGTAAATTGCGATATTTAAATTCGTTAATAAATGTATTAACAAATTTTTATGTAAATTCAGAAATAATCTGATTATAGGCTGCCTCAGCAAGATTTCCGTTACAGGAGACAACAAAGTCAAATCTTTCATTAAGTTTATTTAGTTTTTCAATTTCTGTATTTAGTTTATTACTTTTAGCTTGAAAATTAAATTTATTGGCGAAGGCTGTCAATATACCGCTTGAAGTGGATAACACTATTATAGCAACGGGTGGAATTACAACAGCTGTAGCAGTTGCAGCTAGCACTGCGGAAATTACGATCGAAGCCACCGCGGTAGTGTAGGAAAGTGTTTTTATAATCTTTCGCTTTTTCTTTAGTTTTTTAACAACTGTTTGCCTTTCTTCAAGCTTTCTAATTAAAAATGCTTTCAGTTTACTTGAAAGCGAAGTGCCATCTACTGTGTCTGTCATTTTTTTATTATGTGTAATTATTATTTTAACATAAAACATTTACAAACGAGAAAATTATTTGATTATTGTTTGTAAATTTTGAATTTTATTTAAATATTTTTTCTTACATATATAAAATGAAATACTCGGCCGCCGAATTGAGACAAATGTTGATCGATGCTGAAATCACACCAGCTCTACGTGCTGGAAAAACAGAGTTGTTGTTTATGACTTTTGAAAATGGACTTTTGAAGAGAGAAGAAGTGTTTCCTCCAAAGGATGAAGATACGACAACAAGAAAGAGAGGAAGACCTAGAAAATATCCACTAAAAGAGGTTGATCCACAAAATGAAGAAGACAAACCTAGAAGAGCAAGAGGAAGACCAAGAAAATATCCACTAAAAGAGGTTCAACCAAAAAAGATTATAGACCAGAGGCATGAGTACTTGAGAGGTATAAGAAATAACCCTAAACCTGTAAGATTGGAGAATACCATCACTGGTGAAGTTATTGAATTCCGGTCGATGTATGAAGCCGCTAAAGAAACTAAACATGATCTAAATTTCTTTAAAAGAAACAAAGGAAAGACTGTTGATGGATCTTATAAAGTTATAATGATAGGCAAGACTATGCTTCAATAGTAATTGTACTGATTTCAAGGCAGAAAATAGAAATGAGCTATGAAGAAGGCTAAATTATAAATAAGCTATGTTTTAAGGCTATTCTATTTTAGCCTTGAAATGATTAACGTTCATCTCAGTATGCTTAATCAAGGCAGGGCAAGGCTAAAAAGGAAATTTAGCTAGGTTTTAATCTTAGGTTGTGCTTAAAAATCATAATGTGCCAGCCCCCCAATAATCCTACTACTCAAGTCAAATCAATTAATAAATCAATCAATCCTGCGATCGATCCTTTAATCAGTTAATAAATCGATTACTAAATGAATATAAAAATTAAAATTTTACGATCGGTTTTGTTCACGATTTCGGTCTAAAAATGTTTCTCTCATTCTTTCAGTCGACTCATAATAATTTAGAAAGTTCACGAATGAGTTTTAATTAATGTTAATCGTATAAGGTGTTTATCAATTTCTTGCGTACTATTAGGAGCGTTATGGTGTGTTTTCCATAAATTATCGTACCACGGATAAGGAGTAGCTGGGTTCAGATCTTGTGCTCTACTCATAGAGGACATTCTTTCGAGATAGAAAACCTACACGAAACTTTTAATTAGCCTTTTTTCTACATTTTTACACACGCACATTTATACACCCACTTTTACACACCCTAGAGATCTTACACACCCCTTAACACTTTTTACATAGTTTGAAAACTATGATTGTAACTTTTACACACCCGACATCGCCACCGGCTGGTGTCAGAGGCGATATCGGTAAGATATTCGACCGCGAATAAGTATGTGCGGGGTTCAAATCCTGAGCTCGCCCGTGACTGATAACGCTTTCAAGTGAGGAAACTGACGTTAGCATTAGCTTTACCAGCTTTACTTTTTAACAAGCGATGGTTTAAAATTGAATGGAACTAATTTTACATTGAATGTCAAGAAAGACATTCCACGATCATATTCTGCTATTGTCTGTGACAAATACGAGACGGAAACACTTGCAATTAGCAAGAAAACCTTAAAAGTTTAGTTTTTCACAAGTTTCAGATTTAATGTACATGTACATGTCGCTTACGATGTTTCAGCGGTGTCCCACAGCGTCGAATGAAAAATTTTCCTAGTAAATCGCAGAGGTGTAAAAATAGAAAGGTGTCATGTACGACAGTTATATATAAGAAACAAATATTTATTAATTCATATTTGCCTCAAAGAATGAAAATGGCATTAGTTGAAGCACATTGAAAGGCTAAAGATCAGATTTACTTAGTACAAATTAATTCTGCGAACTACAATGTTGAAACATGGAAGTAATCGGTTTTCCATAAAGCTAAACGTGCTTTTATAAATCTTATAATGAGATATGACACTAGGAAAAGTGTAACATTTTCTCCGAAATATTCATAATCCTTATTGCCAATCCATTCTTATAGACAGCGATATTAGTGATATACCAAGGATCAACGAGTGTTAAATTCATAGCTACACATTAGGCTTTAGATCATTTCATTCAATAAAGTTTTAGGTTGTGTTCATATTAAAATTTCTTCACAATTCACTTACTAATTACCAGCATAAGTTTTAAAGTACTACGTTGGTAACATAAAAATATTATTTACGTTGTTTGTCAGGATTTGCTTACATTTAACCTATTATAATAATATATTTGTAGTAGTTTACTTAACATATACAGTAGTCCGTCTTAACGCCATTTTTGTTGATATACACTCTAGATGTGCAAATGATATACATTAACTAATTCTAATCCATAATCCAGATTCCGAAGGATTAGTCGTTGAGACCTGTGAGAGAAATGACTTTGAAGTGGTAATGCTCCAGGTTTACTAACCGAGTAAGAACAAAAATGTTACCACACAGAAGTACGTTATTGTATGCACACTTGTATTGACACAAGCCTCTCTATTGCAAAAATACAGAGCTGTGAGTTTTTTGTCATAACAAAACATCACTACATCCCAGACAGTAGTCCTGGATGAGGAAACGGACGTTAAACCGTTATTGTTATAATTATTGTCATACTGGGCGTCGAGACTGCATTAAAAGCTACAGCTTGTGAGGGTCGTCATTACTTTTTTCATTGTCATGTTATTTTTAGCAATTTCTATATGGAACGTTGTGAAATATAAAATCATAAATTTTCAAACATAGAAACTGCAGTGGAATAGACCCATGAATTCTCAATCAGATTTGCAAATACTGCTCAATATAATTTTCTCAAGTATCTACATGTATTTCAGCTAATGTTTAGCGCATCTATTTTAAATATAGCTTATTTTTAACTAAATCTATTTTACTACGACTAATTTTAACCGTATCTATTTTAACTATTACTAATTTTAACTATCTATTTTAACTATAGCTTATTTGTAACTATACCTATTTTAACTGTGACTAATTCTAACTATATCTATTTTATCATGACTAATTTAAACTGTCTCTATTTTAACCATGACTAATTTTAACTGTATCTATTTTTAACTTATCCCACAAGTTGATTTACGTTCAGAGATTTTCCATCCTCTAGCTCCCAGGACTTGATCAGCAAGTGCCGCTAATTACGATTACAGGAATCACCGGAGGTGTGGGTGGCTCTGTGCCAATCAAGCAATTTCAAAGCCCTAGGATTGACGAAAATATCCCCAAACAATTTCGCTACTATATAGATATTCCTGTATATACCGTGATTTGATTTGAAATGTAATAAGAAATAGAAAAATGAGTTTGATAGGACACATCCTAAGGGAGAAGGTCTATTAAAAGGGGTCATAGAAGGTAGAGTGGAACGGAAAGGAGGCAGGGGCAGGCCGAGATTAGGTATGGTAGATGATTTAAAGACCCACGCATATATGGAAATGAAGAGGAAAGCGCAAGGCAGAGAAGAGTGGAGGCGTTATACACCATGAACCTGCCAGTAGGCAGTGCACTAAGAGAGAGAGAGAGAGATAGAGAGAGATAGAGAGAGACACGTCATTTTTTTCAATGAACTAAACTGAATTCTAACTTTAAAAGATGATGTCCGAGCAACTAATGTCTTAAATTAATTACATATACCCCTCTATTCCAAGGTGATAATTTGCCTGTACTGGAAAGCTAAATTTTTCGAGCTAATTATACAACGAATTCTTTAGAACGCCAAGAAACAGTTCTGTTCTTTCAGGAACATATTGTGCAGAATGCGTCTGTCTCTATTAGCGTAGCATCTGAAGATTACTAAAAACTTCAAAGAAATCATTTCTATACAGTTATATAATTGGCATCTTGACAATTAGAAAAAATGATGCAGTACGAAAAGTACGCAAAAACTAACTATAATGATTATTCTTAAAATATTAGAGAAGTAATCAAATTGTAGTTCCTTTCATAGTCTATACAGACCCTAGTTAAACTGGGATTTAAAGGGAGATAATGATGATGACGATGTACATGTAGTCCGTTGTTAAATGTATTCTAATATTCGTATCTTAATTATTTCTACATATAAATTATTATATCATAATATAATAGAGGATGGTGTGCTAAAGGGTGTAGTACAAAGTAGAATGCAAGGGATTTGAGTTAGAGGAATACCAAGACTTGGGATGTTGGATGATCTGATAACAAATTTTTATATAGAGATGAAAATAAAGGCTGAGGATATAATTGACTGAAATAATTATATTCCATGGACCTGCCGTTAGGCAGATCACTAGAAGAAGAATAATGAGCTACTATGGATAATGGCTAATTTACTATTGGCTTTTAGATGTATTTGTAAATGTATTCGATTCTAACTGGGGAGCAAAGTTGCTCAATGTGTAATATCGGTAGACTCTTGATAAATGTGCTTATATTCTATCAAATATTAAGCCGACGCTTACATGTACGTCAATTTTGGAGCCATATGTCATTAAAATATGGCGCTTTACAGGGACTCAAACCGGATTTTAAAATATTAAAATATACATTCGGTTGTAGGCTCTATGTATTACAATAATAAGATGAAATATTAGCATATATGATTTATTTGAAAGATTTATTTTTTATATCTTAATAATTAGTTTTATGAATAAAAAAGCTATAAAAAGCTAATGTTAACGTCAGTTTCCTTACTCGAAAGCTATGTCAATGACGGGAGAGCCCAGGATTTGAACCCAGCACATACTGATCCGCGGTCGAATATCTTACCGACATCGCCACTGGCTCCAGCCAGCTAAGTAAGCTCCAGTCAATAAGTTAAAAAACAATATGCATTACATGATTACATATTGATGTAATTTTTAATAACGTAATGCTTTATTACATTATTATGTAATGCTAGCATAGGTTGTAAACAAATTTTCTAATCTCGACTCCATTTAAATTGAGATTCAAGGGAAGATGATGATGATGTTGACGACTACGACGACGATGATGATGACGATGATTATGATTATGATGATGAGTTACGAAATGATTTATGGGACCTTAGGGTCACCGGGCATAAGTTATTAGGGCCAAAGTACCCCTTGTATCAGAATGAAGACATAGCGATATTTAATTTCGCTACCAATCTGTTGTTTATCATATTAGTTGTGCAGGTTGGATGGTCTTATGATTACTTGATCATGGATCAAGATGATATAGGTTCGAAACCCAGTCAAACATTTTCAGACCGTATCTCCTGTGATACGGAAACGGACATTAAATTTTAATTATTTATTTTATTTTTATTGTTTAAATTAGCTCTACAGTATTTAAACACGTCTATGTTACCTGTTAAATAGAAATGTAGTTCCAGATATCCGATGGTTTGCGTTGTAATATAATTCTTAGCGTGTATACATTGGTTACTTGAATACTTTTAAATTCAGAATTTTACAATTAAGACATATTGGCTACCTAAATTTAACTGTAAATTAGGCTTGCTTACAAATTACTAGTAATCTTGATGCCGAAGACCTAACTCAGCCTTAGTTGACTTATTCCGTTATATGCTATGAGTTATAAGTTATGTGTTATTCTGTTATGTGCTATCTATCAAATAGCTATGAACTTATATTCATAGTTACTCTAATATAATTAGATAATCTACTACATGTAGTTATAAGATAAATATTCTTGACTATTATTGATTAGTGATTGAACAGTTTTATTTAGATTACAACAATTGTTATGCACTAGTTTATTTCTAGAGAAAAGACTATCGTGACAGTAATAGTGAGCTATGCAATGCGACTCTTAGCAGCAGATATTTACGAAGTATCTGCAAGTAGTCTAATATGATAATGGTGGAGACGGCAGAGTTGCTGCTGATAATGCATGCCAGTCATATATAGACCGGTGGGCGAATAAAAGCCATAAATAACGTCAGAGTTTTCAACCTTTGGCATCGACAGTGTCGTTTAGTGTTCCACGAATGATCCTCGGAGATGATGGACTTCGTAAGATATTGTCAGACTTTTCATAAAGATGCACATGATGATGCCAAGCATGGAATTTATAACTCACATCTAATATAGATTTAGATACATGTAGATCTAATGTACATCTGATACATGTGGATTTTAGACTACATGAAATTGATAAAATATTTGTTCCTTTAGCTATGCATTTCACAGACGCACGGGCTACAATGAATCCTTTCCATATATAAACAAATATTTTGTTGTTGATAGAGCCAAATGGCAGCACGCTCTGGTACACGATTAACCTTTCTGGCGCAGTTGGGGACATCCTTCAGTGGTTGACTAATCTGGGCTTTAAACCCAGACCACTAGTTTCCGAGACGAACATTCCAACCGTTGGGCCATATATACTTTGCAATTTAGTGCAGTATCAAATGATATCATTGTTAAAGCTTACTGGCTAATGCTCACGTATTGACATCACTCTCTCACTACTTCGTTCTGGTAAAGTGAGCAAACAGATTTTTATGGAAAAGATGCTTGTTGTTTTGGTTTTTCTTGGTTCAATGCAGTATATATAGTAACTATCAGTATGACAAAATTGTGACTCTGCTTCAGTTGATTAATTTATACTCCTTGTGGCATGCTACATGGTTTTAGTTTGTCGGATTAGATTTGATTTAATTGTGCTTCATGTTATCCTTGGTAAGAGTAGCACTCTAATTATGGTTGTTTTTTACTATGCAATTAATCCTGTTTCAGCATATCTTACTATGTGTAATAATTTGCTGTTTTTTGAATTATTCTTGATAATCTCTCTTCAAAAGTGTCAATGATAATAACTATTGCTGACTTATTCATTTCCGCACTAATATAATTAATCGTTCTACATATAGTAATACTCTAATTTTATATTTTCTTTATTGGGTGCATCTATAGAACCAATAGTTTTATTTATTATTTAGTTATTACATTTATGATTTATAACATCATGGACATATAAAAATGATAAAATATTTTACAGGAATAAGACAATAACATTCCGCAAGTATGAGCTTCACCAGAAGAAACTCTGTTATAATTAACTTTTAATAATTTTGGGCATGAGTTTGAGGGATCTCTTCAGATTTCGAACTGTTAATTAGAGCAACCGATCCATATAATAACCGATCCCTGTAATTACTGCTTAAAATTTTTAGTAAAGGCTAATGATTGTAGTACCATAATCCTCGATTGTCATTTTTTTAAACGTAAACAGCAACTAAAGTTGCGTGGAAAAAGTGTATAGGTCTATTCTGTTATTGTATGTTGCAACATGCTGTAATTCTAATGAGATTTGAGGACTAGAAAACATTTATTGTATTGCTCAGATAGTGAACACGAATTAAGTTGCTATTGAGTATTCACTCTAGATAATTTCTGACAAAACAGAAAGCATATCTAGGATCACAAATTTTGTACAGTACAGACCAACAATAGGCAACATGGTATATATCAGTTTAAATTTAATGATTTATTAAACAAAGTCGTTAAATAACTTGTTTTACTTTTGAATGAAAAGGTTGCACACTTATCTGCACTTGAGCATTGACTGCAGTGATTGAATTCGTTTTTATGCTGATACAATAACAGCATAGATAACTCATGTCACGTGATCCCTGTATGTCCACATTGCCTCTATCAGGTAATCAGTAATCATGATTGCAAAACAACTCAAACTCCACGAAATAAATATTCCAGGAAACAAACAAACTGCTCCTGCTCACATTTCAATTTCCTACGCTTTGTCTAAAGTTTTCCATCTGCTACAGTGCAGATAGTCAAATTCCAGTTTTCATTCTTATCCAATTGCAATATTTAATTATTAAAGTTATAGAGATATAGAATTTAACGTCCGTTTAATTATCACAATGTACAATGTCAGGGACGGGTGTGATTGGGTTATGACTGAGCCCATCAGTTAAATCTCTCGCATCCTGCTTGTCAGGCGAGCTTTTATCCTTTCGGTCATCCAATCGAGATATAGTGGTATGTCCAAGGTACATATTCCAACTCAGTTTGCTATAATGCTAGGCAAGAGCACTTCACTGATCCAATAAGTTGATTTTATCACAAAGATTAGGCTTTTACTAATTGCAACGTACACTTAAGTTCGAGAATATATGGCTTCTGATGTGGTTTTTCGTTGCCTTACTAATCATCGTACGTAGTCGTCTCTTAGAACACGTGGAGTTTACGTTTATTCTGTTCTTCAAGAGCTCAGATAAAACACAGAGAGCGATTTATAAATATTCTACTTAATTAGTTTTAAATATTCAACAGTAGCTTATAAATAGTAGTTACTATAGGCCATCATAATAAATTCCAAACTAACATAACCAAAATATGGTTCATTATAGCTGGTTATAATATATAAATTTCATAGCCTCTTACGGTTTAGAATAATAAGTAATAATCAACTGGAATTCATCATATCATTACATATTATATATCAATTTAAATTAAATTGTATCGCTATCATTTCGTTATTTATTTACTAAATGTTATCTGAAGTTACATTCTACTGCTTTTATATAAAACGAATAGGGCCTACACGATAATATTAAATAGAGTGTCATTTTTACGTACACATTTCAAGTTCATAAACGAAGCGAGATATCGTTCCAGATTTTAAAATATGCCACCGGCTAAGTTTTTCAAGAAAAAATTTAATTAATTTAGTCAAATCCCTTATAACATCCTTCTAGGGCTTCATCAAGCCGGCGAAGTCCCAATTTTTGTGTCGACAAATAGTCAAGGTACGAAGCTAATAAATATTATTTAGCCTAACTAGACATTCATCCATTCATCTTTCAAAAAGGTAGCATTTCGTGCTTTTTAGCCAAGCTTGAATATTAGCTGAACAGATGGCATGTCGGGAAGTTATGCGACTGTGAACCAGCAGCTGCAGGATTCAAATCCAGTGATCAATACATCACTGATATGCTTAGTAGAAAGGAAACTGACGTTAAGCTTGGTGCTAACCATTACGATTTTCTCTGAATTAGATTTTTCATATCCATTTCACACGCAATTATCAGTGATATTTTAGGGCGATATTGTCCTGACTAATTACTCCAAAACAATCAAGAGTTGCCGTTGGGAGCTGGAATCACGCGTTTTGATCATTTATCATTGTCGTTCCGCAGTTGACAGTTGCTTTTCTAATTACGGCCAGACTGCGTTATCATATTTCCAGCAACATGTCGGAAATGATACATCGCTAGTTGACGTTGGGACTGCGTACTATCGTGAATTGACTTTTTGATATCGGAATAAATAGGCTAATAAACCAAGCTCTTTTGCCTAGGGACGGCTAACTGCACTTATGCCTACTTGTGCTGCTTAGGGGCATCTTATTCCATCGTTAGCTGTTGAAGAGGACGTTAAAATAAAAAATAAAATGATTGTATTTTGTATTTTTTCTATTTTATAATTATTTATATAATAATGTATTATAGAATAGGACATTTAGGTTTATAAATAGCATAATAATATATTTATATGGTATGTTATACATGTATATAATCGTTTTTTTCAAGCATGCAGCACCGCATATCTGGAAATCTCTTCCACTCTTTGGAAGTCTTAGTTTGAATCACAGCAGCCTTTGCTTTCCTATGAACAGTTTCATAGGCAGTTGAAGATCCACCTTTTCCATCTTTCTTTTCCATTCAGTTTTTTCATGAGTCGTGACCAGCACGCAAACCTCGTTTTCTTTAATTATCGTTATCTTTGGACTGTTTTTACTGGATTGTTTTAAATTTGCACCGCATTGGACCATTGTCTTTGCTCACCAGCTTGGATTTGTCAGAATAATTCTCGATATTGCCATTGATGACAGTAGCACTTTAATTGTCTAATTGTTATTATTATTATTATGCACTTTCACTTTGCAACTAAATTTCTATATCGGGCCTATATATATATATATATTATATATATATATAATTATTTATTTACTTATTGCTTTATTTCAGGAGTAAAAACCCATACATGAATCATGCACATAGAACAATGCAACAAAAACCAGAAAAGCAAATAGTCTGCGCATAAATTGAGCTATAGGCCTATATATATATATATATATATATATATATATATATATATATATATATATATATATATATATATATATATATACATGTATATATATATATATATACATACACACACATATATATATATATATATATAAGCCTAATGTTTAGAATTCCTATAATTTTACGTTAGTATTTATAAAATAATATTTTCGAGATAGATATCAAATTAGCACAGACTGCTTTTAATAATAAAGAGAAATCAACAATAAAGAAATGCATCTAATAACACAAAGTTTATGTAGAAATTCCTTAAAATTCTCTGTCCAGGAAAGCGGAAGGCTTCTCAAATGATTTTTCATAATCTTCGTCAGTTTTGAGTTTCCTTTTACAATATAGTCATTTTACGGTTTATCCATTCATTATTGTCCCTGACACAACAAGGGCATACCGTTATTCATTCAAATATTTAAATTTTTGCTATTTTAGAAGAAACTATATCAGATACGGCTAACAAAATTAAGTGAGGAAATAGAATTTAGAAATTGAGCTTATTCTAAAATGAAAACAATTTATTCCTTTGATTTAATTTAATATCCGGTCATATCGGTACAATTCTGTGCCTGATTTACAAAAACAAAAATACATTATCTCACAACTACGAACCTAATGCATCGCACGCCGTTAATAACCTATAGAAATGCCAAAACATCCTTAAATAAATGATTATTTTTTAATTTAATTATTAGGTTCAGTGACTTAATATTGCTAACTTCAGCAGCATTCTGTTCATAGTGTTGAGTTACCTGGCTACTAGTGGTCTCTACTTCTGCTTCAAATTTCACAGCAACCCGAGCTATCAACTCAGTCGAACATCGAAATTGAATCAGCAAAAGCGAAAAATTGCATTTATTCCAATAAATATGCCACTCGACTATCACGCCAGGAATTTTAAAGCTTACGTTGCCCACGTTATAAGCTGCAGTAAATCTTGTACGATAGTTGACCTCAGTTTATCTTACAATATTGCACGATCATTTAAGAGTTTATGGTATAACAACCAGTAAGTTTTCAATAGAGAGTCGGTGCATTAGTTGGATTAAAGTAATGTTTTATGTAAGAGTAGAGTAACAACAGTAAAATGACGTTTCAACTACGCTATTTGTATTTAAATATTTATTCTAGATTGATGTGGTAAGAAACTCTTAAACTAATAAACGAAATAACTCAATGTCTAATATTTATATAATTATTTGATGATAAGTAAGCGTCATGGAATTTTAAGATACTGTTCCTAAAGTGGACTTAAAGCCCGTGAATGAATTTAAATTAAATTACACTCAATATGATGAGTAAGTGTTGCAAATATAATGGCACACAAACATGTAGCTACATCTGCAGAGATTTCACATTGGCTTTCTCAGTATCTGTCTTTGCTGGCTACTAAACTACCGAACTCTTATAGAACAATTTCAGGTTTTTGTTTCAACACGTGGAAACATTCGTACGGTTATAGTATAATTAATTGTTGTTCTAAGTTTTCCTATTAGTGGATTTTTTACTAAGGTTTGTTTATAATGCTAAAGAACAGCATTTATGTGGTTACGTGATGCCAAGAATAAAACACGCAAGCAATGAATACAAATTAAAATTTTCCAATATTATTAGATTCATACTTAACAATCATCAGCTTAATTCTGCGTTACGATTGCCGTTTAAGTAATAAAAGCATTGCGTGACAAAATCTGCATAAAACTTAGACTATACAATATCTACATTTATCGTGGGCATGCATGTGTCTGGAGCCATTGGCGATGTCGGTAAGATATACGACCGCCGATCAAATTTTGGGCTCTCCCGTCACTAATATCGCTTTCGAGTGAGGAAACTGACGTTAACAATAGCTTTATCAGCTTTCTGTGTATTTATCGCAATGTCTAATCAATTCTCTTCGTCAAGCATTCAATTATGGTTATAAATGTAAAAAGAAAACACCAATAAGTCAGCTTCAATCGAGTTTTAATACGTTACATGTGCTAAATTAAGCATTTAATTAGGTCTCCATATAAGGTCATGTCAAACAGTATCAGTTAATCTTAATCTTAAGCAAACTACACTATAATGAAAAAGTCATTTTTACTTTTGATGTCTGGCAAGTTCAAATATCGATTTCCTCAAACTGTGCTCACATTATTTTATGTCGGAAATTGTTCAACTTCCTGTGTAGTGCATAATCTAAGGCTTATTGAATTGGCATATTCTCCTCATGCTGAATTTTTCTTAAAAGAATAATGTCGATATATTTCAGTCATAAAGTGAAATATTTAAAAATATTTTATTTCACTGGAATGGTTACAATAGACACTTGCTTAAATTGCGTGAAGTGCAACTTCGTAAAACTTCGTATAATAGGCTAGATATGAATTTGCAATGCATGCGATGTGGGCAAGATTCTATGGCGCATTACCCATTCTTGTCTTAAAATTGAAATCGCAATATCCTTAATATTAACATTTATTATTTTATATATTTATAACTATCATGCCGGGCATTGATTACTTTATTTTAACTGTATTTGAAAATTCTAGATTGTAGCAATCAAATAAATACGTTACATTTCTTGGAAGTTCAAAAAATACAGTAATACAACTCGAAAATATTGTAAAACAATTCTGTTTAGGTAATTGATTTACCAGCCATGAATCTCTGAAGATTTATTTTAGATGGAATACTAAATTTACATTTAGATTGAATTTAAAAGCAAAAAGCTTATTATTTCCAAAAAATACAAAGCTCATTATCTTTCTTAATTAATAGCATAAACGAAGTGAAGCCTCTTATCTCTTAGAGGCACCTGAAACAGAAGCTGTGAAGGTGGTAAGTCATCTCTAATACACATTTAAATATTTATTTTTTCCTTTTTTCTTCATTTTTCTTCTTCTTCTTCAAGTGTCAAATGTACTGCCTAATGGCAATGAGGCCTAAATGGCATATAACTCTTTCAACTAATTCTATCCTTAGTTATCCAGTTTTCTCTATATAGGCAATTACTAACAGATCATCCAACATTCCAAGTCTTGGTCTGCTTCTAACTCTTTTTCTTGCATTTTTACTTTTCCTATATCCCTTAGCAAGCCATCCCCTAATAGTCTGACTTATATGTATTTTTATTTATTTAGCGAATCTTTATTGTTAGTTGCATTTCATACCACGGTATTGAACTCTATTTTTGTCAAAGAACACTGGATGGAAAAGAGATTGGAAAACGTAGATCTTCAACTGCCTATGGAACTGTTCATAGGAAAGAAAAGGCCGGTGTGAATTGAAATAAAATTTTCTAAGAGTAGACAAAAGAGAATTCCATATTTGCGGTGCAGCTTGCGGGAAAGTACGATTTGATAGCTTGGAACGTGAAGGTAAGCTAGAACTCAAAATTTGCAATTAATTTGGACAGAGTTACAGAAGACTGCATTACTTTAACACGCCTAACTTGAGCAATTGAGGTAAACTCTCCTACAAATCACTGAATAAAAAATATTGCACAACTTCACCGACACTTACAGATAATATGCACACCTCTGTAAGTACAAGTAACACATGCATTCACTTTTATACGTATACTTTCCTATTGCATGCACGCTTTCAAATTAATGCCTGCAGCTTTAGAGATTATCCTGATGCGATGATATGAGTCGCCATTGACAATTCACTTTCAGCCTGTTTGGCATTCTATCTGAACACCCGTGCATTACGTTCAATGAAGGCTAACAATACACTTCCAGTCCCATTCAGAGCCGAATGTTAGCGGATCGATACTTCCGGTGATACTCCAGTTATCTACAAGGATCAGAGGCAATAGAGCCACAACGTTCTGTGAAAAATAATAATAATAAAGGTTTAACGTCCGTTTCCTCATACATGGATGATGTCAGGGACGTCCCCCCATCACGTTTCACCACAAATCGATTCACCCCAAACGATCTGAAAAAGCATGTGCTGAAGAGAAAGAAAGAGATCCAAAACGGTGCCGGGTCGGTGATAAAAACAGTCAGGCAGGATGAAAAAAAATCTATGATGGGAAGAGATGTGTTTTTAACACATATCTAAATGGAAATATTTCACAATGGAAATATCTATAATGTTTTGCGCAACGATAGTGAAATGTTCCAAATAGTATGAATATCTAGTATGAATATCTTGCATGAACCGCTGAAGATATTTGGTCATTGCCACCGTCAAGCAAACATTACAAATTATTTCAAATGAAAATTTAAATTTGAGCTCAGACGAAACTTTCAAGTTCATGAGTTAATGATTTAGTAAATGATACTATGATAATTTATAAAAGTTACATTTTTAATCCAATAGTATTTCCATCCAAATTGTACTTTCCTCTTCATGAATCTCTGTCGAATACATAGGGGTCTTTATCATAAACATTCATGATTAGATTTAATTGAGGATAATTAAATTTATATCATCAATTACGTTACCCGTGTCGTGTCCGAGTTGCTGAAGAATAGACCAACCGTAGATTGCGCGTGTCGTAAAAGGCGACAAAACACCAAGATCTAAACCAACATCAGAAAGGCTTTCGGTTGACGAGCGCCTAGGCTCAAGAAATTTCTACAAATTTTCTAAAAACGAATGGGAATTGAAGGTCTATTAGTATCCCGACTCGAGTTAAACTGAGATTCAATGGAAGATGATGATATTGTCATGTACACTACATGCGTCAATTTTTAACCCTCCTCCCTAAAGTTGAAGTTCTAGATCCGTCATATTGGTCGACCAAGCTTTCGGCATATTGTCATAAGTGAAGAGTAAAGCTGAATGATCGTGGGAAGCGATCCTACGGGATAAACGCACTTCGTTGCCAGAGGACATCAAAATTTTGACAGACGTGTCCTGACGATATAATAAACGTCTCCGCTGAATCGAGTTTTATGAAAGTTTTGTTCGCCTAAAGCATCATCAGAGACGAGCTAGGTAAGGATCCATGACGACAATGAACTTGACTTTAATGAAGTAAAGTCGACTTAAGTGAATAAGTGCAAATAGTTTAACATTTTAAAGTGAAAATCAATTTCGTTTTAAAATTGACAATTGATAGTAGATTTTATGGTATAACAATACTTACAAAGATATAAAAATCAATCATTTTCCATCGAGCCACAAGAGATAGTGACATCAAAAAAGCAAAGTTAGCGCCGGTTTCTATGACTCTCTTAAATACTTTTCTGTTACAAATTTTTCGGTTATTGAATACTGCACCATTTTGCATACAATCTTATTTACCATTTTACTAATATCCTGATCATTTAATCGGTTCCTAATAATGTATCTCCATTGAATTGCCGATATACTATCATATATAGGCCTATATATATATATATATATATATACATGTATAATTGTATATATATATATATATATATATATATATATATATATATATATGGCTACGTACAAGACGTTAGGTGTCTCTTACTTCTCTCTGGTGGCCTAGTATTCTTTGTGTTTGCTATTCGTACTTGTATATTATATACATATATACATATTATATAGTATATATATATAGTATATAGTATATATATATATATATATATATATATATATATATAAAGCTGGTAAAGCTAAGGTTAACTCAGTTTCCTCACTCGAAAGCGATTTCAGTGACGGAAAGCCTAGGATTTGATCCCCGCGCATACTGATCCGCGGTCGAGTATCTTACCGACTACGCCACTGGCTCCAGCCATATATATATATATATATATATATATATATATATATATTATAGGCCTATATATATATAACAAAAGCTGTAACAGTATTTCTTATAAATTGTGTAACTGCATGGGCAACAGCTTTCTCCCTTATATCTTATAGTCTTGGTGTGTAATCTCCCAGCTTCACTTTATCCACTGGGGCACATAAATTTCGCAGAAATATTTCTTAGGTAATTAATTTTGTTTAATAATTAATTTCAACGCTCGTGGTTCCAGACCTTAATGAGAGATTCCTAATGGGATGCTATATTCCTGGAAGATCTGTTCAGGTTCATATCTGAAGCCAAATAATGGTCGGCTGTTCATTGGATTTAAAAATCTGTCATTTCAGCTTAGTTTTTCCTCTACACCCCCATGGTACCTTAGTTTCCCAATAATCTCTAACCTATTGGAGAGAATAGAGATAAATGAATGGACAGAAGGGATGAGTAGAGAATAATTTACGGTCATTAATCTAAAAGTTAAAGTTTTTTATTAGCCAACAAAGAGAACGAAAAAGTAATATTTCTGTCATATGAATGTAATACTTGAGAATACTTCCAATGTTTTGCGCAACGATAGTGAAATGTTCCAAATAGTATGAATATCTAGTATGAATATCTTGCATGAACCGCTGAAGATATTTGGTCATTGCCACCGTCAAGCAAACATTACAAATTATTTCAAATGAAAATTTAAATTTGAGCTCAGACGAAACTTCAGAATTCTTAGAAGAAAAGAATTTTCTTTCTTTATCTTACTATTTCCTTTATCTGAAAATCGAAATTTAAAAATAAGCATCTAATTACGGTTCATGCATGTGAGAGAAATATATGCTACTGTTTATGATTAATAAACAATATAGTTCTTATTTAGTTCTGAAAATGAGAGGAAATTTTAATTTTAAAACTAAATTGAGCACAAAAGGAGAACATCTTTGAATGGAATTGTGATAAAAGGTTTTCTTAAAGTTATGAAATACTATAGATCTCCATATTAAATATTTTATGTTGCACTCAGCTGCATTAGCAAACACGTGTTTATTTCGATAAAACGAGCAAGCTATCTTTAACTTTTCTGCTTTGTTTTTGTGTTCACGGATACAAAAAATGAACACCACGAAATCATTTGGTTATCATAATGCGCTTGTGCATCAGTTACTTTTAAATTAGGGAAAAGATAATGAAAGTCAGTTAGAAACATTAGCGAATCCATTAAGTAATTAGTATAAATGTACATGTAGAACTTCGACAAATCAGATGAGTATAAGTAACCTTAAGTTCACATTATTCATTAAAAACTTGAGATATTATAATTGTTTGAGAGATTAATTGAAAAGAACGTTGTAAATTACGTGCATAAAGTGAATCGTAAGATTTTGATAAATAGCTGGTTACGTACAAGACGTTAGGTGTATCTTACTTCTCTCTGGTGGCCTAGTATGCTTTGTGTTTGCTGTTCGTACTTGTATATTATGCTGCGTGTACTGATTTACTCTCTAAATGTGCATACTTTTCTCTCTCTCTCTCTTCTTCTGCATGTCTCTCTGTCTGCCTGCATTCCTGTATGTCTGTCTGTTTGGTTGTCTCTCTGTCTGTCTGTCTGTCTATCTGTCTATCTGTGTGTCTGTCTGTCTCTCACTCACTCACTCAACTGACTTGCTGGAAACAAAGAAGTCAATTTGAAAAATACATAAAATTCTAATCTTTAACTCCACAAGACAAAGTCCGGCAGATTAGGGGCTTACATATTGCAGAGAACCCATTGGTCGGTAATTACATACTTAAGAGAAAACAAGACCCCGTGAAGTGTTTAATATATGAAGTTGTTTAGCATTAAGGGCAGCATTTTTGGTGTTCTTCAGTAGGACGATTTTGATATTTATTCCTAACATGAAGATAATATTTCTAATCTTGGGGGATTACACCCCCATGGTACCTTAGTTTCCCAATAATATCTAACCTATCTCCAATATCATGAATGCGGTGCTATAATAAGAGTACTTTACCATTAAACTTTTTAACAAAAAGCTTTAGCTTGCACTAATGTGAAGATAGTTGTATTGGTTATCTCAAGTATTACAATCATATGACAGAAATATTACTTTTTCGTTCTCTTTGTTGGCTAATAAAAAACTTTAACTTTTAGATTAATGACCGTAAATTATTCTCTACTCATCCCTTCTGTCCATTCATTTATCTCTACTCTCTCCAATCTCTTTGTTCTATGCTCACTTATCCGGCCTGAGTATATTTAGTTCGACTTTTGTAGGCATGAGTTGGTTGTGACAGCACCATTGATTTAATGTCTACAGGGGATGACGTTCGTGCCTCCATTAACTCGTAACTGAACCCCGGGCAGAGAATGAAAATTGATTGGAAACCATGGCGGGAACAAATTATACTTTATAATATACATGTATAATGGAACTCTCTATGATTAGCTGTTTTATCTTAAGAAAAGTTTGCACGGTCCAAATTAAAATTGACCTGCATTTGAATAAGAAATAGTTAATTTAATTTTATATTCGTAGGAATATCTCAGAGACAGCATTTTTACGAATTAATGATGAAACTTTTTAGCGTCCCTTCTCACGATGTGCAATAAAAAATCCGGTTGTAATGGTTAGATTAATTAAGCAGCGATATCATTGAAAATGACATAACAAAAATTGCCACATCATAACGTTAAACAAATGTAGGGAATGCCTACTCGGGAATGTTACGGGTACCGTATATTGGCAATGCGAAAAAACTTCTAATATAATTTTTTTTATTATATGAAGTTTCAAGGTAAGCCATTTTCGCCATGATAGTCTATATATATATATATATATATATATATATATATATATATATATATATACACACATGTATATATCCGCACCATTGTATTGTGTGTTGTAAGCATATCCATATACTTTGAATATGGTTGCACTCTGATTTTTCGCATAACAATTGCTTAAGTGAATAAAATAAGAGCGCCACCTGGGGTCACAGATGAGATCTCAAACACTGCAGTTCTTGTTTATCGTGATTCGCTCAGAGGATGACCTAACAATGAGCAACTGGGCTTCAGAAATAAATAATAATAAAGAAAGGTTTAACGTCGGTTTCCTCTTACAAGGATGATGTCAGGGACGTCGGATGATGTTACTCATTTCTTAAGAAATTCGATTTAAGAGAAAATCTTAAAAAGAAGTGTGAACGTGAAATAATTTAGATGGTTGCTAGAACACTGCATCATTTTAATATTTCTGTTAATTTGGTGATCAACTCACTGTGCTTCAAGTATTTTGCTAGTGCGTTTAATTTATATTGATGAAGTTCCAAACTAAACGCAGTAAACTTTACTGCAATATGATTCCCTAAGCGAACTAAAGGATCTTTGTATAGTTGTTTTCTAAGAATTTGAATTAGTTTGCGTTAGGATAAACCTCATGTAAAAAAGCCAAAGGTAATATTATAGTCAGTTTCCTCATTCGAAAGTGATGTTAGAGACGGGAGAGTCCAGGATTTAACCCTGCACATACTGTTCCGCAATTAAATATCTGACAGACATCGATACCACTAAGCAGGACACTGAAGAAGACGAAGGAAAATCATCACAAAGCTATGCTTTCCCAAGACAAAAGCTCAAATTAAAAGTAAAAGGTAAAAGTAAACTTTTGTAAAAGTTTAGCCATTTCTACTGCATCAACGTCTTGATCAATGAAGTGCTATTACATAGTTTGAAAGCAGACCGTGAGTAGGACTATTTACTTTGAACCTGTCACTAGACATAATGTTAAAGTGAAAGTGAGAAAGCGAAAGAGAGAGAGAGAGAGAGGCAGAGAGAGAGAGAGATAAAGATTGTTATATATGTATATCTTTATAAGGAAAAATTCTCTTTCGATTTCCACTCTCCACTCTCTCATATCACCATGATGTCACTCGCTGATATATGAAATAAATTCTTGTCAGGGAGAACATGGAGGTTTATGTGCACTACACAGCAACAAGAGTCCGCCTGTCCATAATCCTATTTCATTCATACGAATGTTCTCAGGCGGAAGTCCCATCAGCATCTTCTTCTATGATTGTGATGAACAACCAACTTGTTCTACGAACAAAGTGGAGAAAATTTAGCTAATGTACATTTCCATACTGCAAAATATGTAAATGCTTTCTAATACAATAATTATTTAGTTAAACAGGTATATAACATTCGAACACAGCACATGTTATTAAGAGGCCATTAACCTTTATAACAAAGAATGTAGAGAAAAGCCATGTAAGGTGTTGCTACTTATGTCGTTAAATTAAATATTTGATTTATGCGAAGATCTATATGCCCTTCAAACGCTACAGACCTATTTCGTTCTGTTAATTAATATTGTATTTGGATATTACACTATAAGCCAGATTTTGCTTAGAATTTGCGTTATTAATTTGCAATATGACTAAGTAATAGCAAATTAAATGGGGTGAACTAAAAATAATTACAGGTATAGGCCTAAAATGAACAAATATTAGCACAATATTAAATAATTAAAATAATATTTAACAAAATACGAAAGAAAATGAAAATTAAGAGAACTCCTAAGAAATATACAGTTATGGATAGATGCAGATCACAAACATTACTCGTTTACAGGAATTTCGACTTTGGAATTCTACGTGATATTCTATTTCTTGTTTGTCGCCACAACAAGACGTCAACCAATCATCCACACCTCATCCATGGCTCATACATTATGAGGGTTGATCCCTAGGATGGTACTGAAAACACCGTTCTAATTGCTACATTTCATTTATATTATTGTCAAATTTTAAAATAATAACAACAATTAGAGTGCTCCAGTCATCAATGACAACATCTAGCACTATTGCGACAAAACCAAGCCGAAGAGCAAAAAGAAGGTCCAAAAACGGTGCAAAAATATATATCTTGAGCAATGATCATCGAATGTTAGAACTATTCCAGCTATAGGTCACTCTGGGACTCTTCCACTTCACACAGGACCTCAATTCCACCAACACTATTCAGATCACAGGGAGCATCGTCCCATTTCAAGAATCTGAAAATATAAAATAGTAATAATAATAACAGTAATTAGAGTGCTACAGTCATCAATGACAATATCGAGCACTATTGAAACAAAATCAAGCCGGCGAGCAAAAAGAAGGTACAAAAACAGTGCAAATTCCAAAATCCAGAAAATCAGGTCAAGGTTAAAACCACAAGGTTGCAAAAATAAGTAATTCTGATTATGAGAACTGATGGTACGCGTTCCCTTTCTCTTTTTTTCTGTCTCTCTTTCTCTCTCTCTCACTTTCAATTATTCTGCCAAGTGATAGGTCCAATGTACATGTCCCTACTCAAATTCTGCGTTCATGCTCCATAAAGAGCATCACATCTATTAATCAATTAATCCATTCACAATATGTTATGTCTTACATTGCACATCTTGCTGAACCCCATAGCTTGGAAGTAAATATGACTTCGGAGATGTTTCCGATTGCCTTATCCAGTTTTTGCTTAGTTCGCCAGATGACTGCAGTTAACATGCTAAACGTTTTTCTATATTAAAAGTTGTTCTACAATTTCGAAAATTGAGCTGCGTGATATGTCAAATTTGAATCGAATGTGAACCCCGGAGATGAGTGAGGCCGTACTGATGATGAAGAATATTGGTGATTACGTAGAGTGGTGATGACGTATAGTGGTTATGACATAAATTGGTTGATGACGTAAGTGATGATCACTATGATGACACTCTCGCAGAGTGGTGATGTCGACTAGAAGGAATTGATGTCGACTAGAAGGAATTTGAGGTTACATTATGCCATAAGAGGTCGAATTATTTACAAAGAAAGAAATCTAAAATTTTACACTAATCACATACTGGGCTAAAATAACGTCATGCAAGCAATTTCAGGTTCCTTTTTATCTAACGAAATAGATCATTGTTTTCTAAAAATGGATTGAAAAGGGTGAGGTTTTCGTAAACTAGGGATCCACTGTTCCGTGCATGATAAGAAGTTAGGAATAGGTTAGATTAGACTGCAAAACGGTAGCTCAACAAACCTCTCTACTTTGTCTACATCCTGACCTGATATAAAAAGGCATTCTTCTGGGCTGTAATAGCTGAAACGAAAAATGACAAATACAAGTTACCGAGGTTGGAATAAAGTAGTTTAGCTTAATATATTCTCCACTTGGAATTTGATTTTAATTCTAAATTTACACTAATTCAACTTTGCAAATCATGATTAACTGTAGTCTTAAATAATATAAATTATCCTTACTCTTTTTACTTACCTTAATTTCAATTTTCCAGAATTTAAGGACATCAAATTAAATTAAATTAAATTAATTAATTTACATTTTCAAATTTATTATTTAAACAAATTAATTTCCATTAAATTTTGCACAAGTAAAGCTGTACTGTCCCTAGTGCCAGAGTAACAAATATCTGCTGTATTTATTTAACGCTAATTTATTTTTGATTAATATTAAATAAATATAATATATTTGTTAAAGTTAAATCTGGGCCATAGCAGCTTTACTTGATTGAATAGCCTGAAAGTTCTAAGTCGATTTTTCAGCCCCTACTGAAAAAAGTTGAAGGGATCGCCCACTTAGCTGCCTAGAAGTATACTTTGGTCTTAAGTAATGAAAATACAAATTTCAAACAGAACATAAATATTAAATTAAAACTTTCATTCTTTACATTCAAGAAAGTGCTGTTCTGCTAATTAAAATTTTAGTTTTAGATCAATTGATGGGTAGCCTATATTAGAAATACACATTTTATAATATTCCAGGGCGGGCCTAAATTTAATGTGTCGCATAAATATCTTGAACTTCTTACAGTGAATTGAGTTAAGACTATTCTTACTCTCTGTCTCTCCAAATCTATCTCCCTCTCTCACTTCCCTCTCTCATTCGTTCTCTCTCTCTGGCACTCTATTCGATTTCTCTTACTAACTCTTCACTGCATGCCTTAATTTTTGACTGAATTGAAGCTAGCAACAATTACTTATCAGGTTTTCCAGGAATGAAAGCCGTGAACCCTCCAATGCTCCCGTGAGTCCTACCATAAGCATCCATCCACTTCCACTGATCGAACATGCAGGTGTCGCCATGGCTTCCCCGGGCCCTTCTGGCCCCAATCCAGAACCCAACTCCCCCCCAAGTCATTTCTATAAAAAACATAATGCAAGCATAGTTGGCTATCAACAATGATTTGAGAGCATTAAACATTTCATGGGAAGACGCTGTGAAGATTGCTGATGATAGAAACGAATGGAGGAATGTTGCCGCCCTATGTTCTGTAAGCTTACAGAACGCAAGGGACTGATGATTATGAAGCATAGTTGGCTGGAGCCGGTGGCGATGTCGGTAAGATACTCGACCGTGGATCAGTATGTGCAAGTTCAAATCCTAGGCTCGCCCGTCACTGACATCGTGAGGAAATTGCCGTTAACATTAGTTTTACCAGTTATTATGCTTACGTATTCAATCAGAGATTATAATGAGAAGTTGTTCAGTAATTGTCAAGGGCATGTAGAGTATAATTAATATTTGCAAAATGCTCTAATGACCCTATACAGTAGGGGACCTAAATTTAATATTTAAAATTCATTTTGTTGTTGCGATTATAGAATTTTCTAGCAAAACTCACATTAATCACACCTAAAACTTTTAAATGAAGATTTTATTATAAACGGTTATAGGTTAATTCAATTTCAAGGTCATCTTCACAGAATATTCCACCACGTCTATCACTATTCTTATCCATAAGCCTGAAATCTGACACCAGATCATTCGTAAACAAAGCACTCTTCGAAACATTGACTCTACTAAAAATTAAATTAAGAATTCAATTAGAATTAAAATGTTACTATAAAGAATGAAAACATCGAGCTCTATTGAGACAAATCCAAGACGATGAGCGCAAGGAAAGTCTAAGAACGATGCAAATTCTAAAATCCAGAAAATCAATCGAAAGATATATGAAGACTATGGCCTATATACTTTATAGGTCTTTCAAATAATTTACTTCTTATTGAGATCAAAGATGAAACCAAAACTATGTTAAAATCTGCGATACACTTTTTGCTGTTCCATTTGACGCTACAGTAATCAAGATGCTCGACTGCAGATCAGTAGGTGCCGTTCTCAAATCCTCTCCTCGCTCGTCACAGACATGACTTCGAACGAGGTCATAGGTCAGAGCTTTAGAAGTTTTACGCCTAAAAACTATGCGTAAAAATGTCAAGGTGGCTTTCTGTATGCATAGACTAAATCAATTTATCAATTTATACTCACTAATTTATCATCAATTATTTTATTCATCGACAAATGCAAAGGTAGCTAAATGGTTTAACTTACGATTGAACGAACAGAGCTATCTTCCCGTAAAATTCGTAAAATAAGATTTTGGTTTAACCACAATTCAATAAATATCAATTAATCACGCAGAGAGACAGCCACAATTCATACCGCTGCGGGACATTAGTATCTGTCAATAAATTCAAGGTCACAGGACATCACTGATATCGTCACTTCGCCGTCTGATGGACTCAAAAATATTTTTGTTCGCTTATAACACAGAAAATATCAATTTAAATTCTGTTTTAAATTTGGTCACTTGGCGTGAAGCAAGTGTATCGGTATAAGCTTCTGTTTTCATAGTTTTAGTTATTTCTTCTTCATCTCATCATTGTTAGTAATCACTGCTTTTTGATCGTGCGATTATATGTAGTACAGATTTAAGAATAATCTTCCGCTTCCATGTCTACGATTTCAATAAATTTTGACAAGAGATATCTCATGCAGTTGACCATACGACGACAAACCCGTCAAGTCGTTGCTTAACTTCATTTATTATGCGCACTTTCCATATATAAGCAAAACGCGGCACAACATGACAATTTGGCAGGTTGACAATTAGAAGAAAAGTTGTGACGATTCTCTGTATCACTAAAATGCAACAGTTTTCCGAGTTGTGTTCGGACCACTGAAGAATAAACCAACCGTTATATGCGCGTCTCATCAGAGGCGACAATGCAAAGTGTGAATGCAAATGAAAACCACCTCAAAAGCCACAACTTTCCCAAACAATGGCCTATATTAGGCATGATAGGACGGAGTCATATTGTGAAGGGAATAATTTGTTGATCTATGGAGTGCTCTTTATGGAGTGTGAATCATGAATATGCACCTTGGACTTGCTGCTTGGCAGAACACTAGAGAAAAAGAAAGTGCTTACGGATCAGGTGAAATCTAAAGCCACGACTGCCTCTACCTTTCACAAGTCACACCCGCAATGGATGGAGAAATGGAATTGATTGACCGAGTTACATCAGGACTTCAGTAGAAGCAGAATAGTACACAGGAAGATATCGACGAATCATTGCCATCGATCTTCGCTGATCAGCTGATCGATTAGTAGCTGATCGATACGTATCTGATCTATAGGTAGCGGACTCAAGTCCGAAGCCGTACTTGAAGAGTTGAGAACGTGCAGGGAAAGTAAATGATCACTTAGAAGTGGGTCAAGCTGACGTACGATTTATTATTTCAAGTTCAATATTTAATTCTTATTTTTAATCGGACATTTGCAATATATTCTTTTAATTTATTAAAGGAATATAATAACGTACAGTTTATTATTTTAAGTGAAATATTAAATTTTAATTTGATATTTGATATTTACCATTTGATATTTAATATTGTATCCCTTTAATGTATTAAAGGAATATACAGTATTTCCGAATATCCCATTAAAAATTAGAAATAAATATTAAAATTGAAATTATAAATAGTACGTCGAGTGATTTAATGAAAAATGATATACAATACATGTATATAAAAGAATGCAATACTTGAAATATGGGCTTATATTTTTGTTTGTTTAAAAACTAGGAATATCGTGATAGCTTTCTGCTATGGCGAATCTTAACTGATAACGTAACCAGATCTAGAGTTAAAGATTAAATCAAATGATATAGTCCTATTTCATATGGCATGTAGATTTTTTCGAGTTGTCTCTCCATGAAAAGTTCACAACAAATTAAGTCATAATAGCTGCATACCCAAAACTAGACATACTTTAATGTTCACTCTATACCAAACTCTTCAGTCTGTCCATAATACAGACTGAAACAGATTAATAAAGATTAATAGGCGTACTGAATAATTAATTAATTAATTAATCAATCACTCGATCACACGATCGGTCGAACTTTGGATTGATCAATCAATCAATCATTCATTCATTCATACATTCATTCGCTTGTTTGTTTATTTATATATATATATTTATATATATATATATATATATATATATATATACACACACATATATATATATATACATTATATATATATATATATATATATAATTATATATATTAGCTTCATAATTTATATTTCATTCATTCGCTTGTTTGTTTATTTATATATATATATTTATATATATATATATATATATATACACACACATATATATATATATACATTATATATATATATATATATATATATAATTATATATATTAGCTTCATAATTTATATTTCAATACCCTGAGTTTCCAGTTCTTCCCGCAGGAAGTCCTCGAGAAAGACTTGCTCCCGTATGCTGTTGATACGCACTAAGTATCCACCGAGCTCCTTACACATATCCTGAGCGCTGTTGTACGTCATCGCCTTACGGATCACCTTGTATCTGGACCCGTTTACACTTCCGCTTGAATAGTGAACCCACCCTGATTCGTCTTAAATCGCACACAATGATCGGCATTTGAATTACTAATTCAAGATAAATGTGAACTAGAGCAAATAATTTCACATTTTTCTGTACATGTAGATGTATAGGTATGTGAGTCTAACACTGGAAACCTATTAACTACTAGTCTAAATCTGCATGCGATGAATCTAAAAACATTATAATTAAGCCTCATTTCAAATACGATATAGTCGAATATCGTCTCCTTAAATTCATATCAATAGCTTTAAACGGGCGCAAGTTCAAAAGGAGCAAGTAAATTCCATAAATGGAATTGTAATATGACATTTCGCATCTACCCGACTCGTGACATTCTCTAGTTTAAATTATCCCTAAAGCTTTCAGCATTCATTTAGCCTTGCTATCACGTACTTTTCATAGATCAACCTTTCTTAGAAAGAACTTCGGAAACCAACATGTTAATAAATTAATAAAACCTGCAGACTCTTGAGATAAACTAGGAAGTAAGGAAGTTTCACAAAGTGTGTAGGATGGACTATTATTAACCTGCAATAGCCTGATGAATCAGTGTATACCTCAAATGTTACAAAATATTGCTGGTTCAAGGTAAATATTCCTAAACATCTGCTGCTCTGTTACCATACTCACGCAAGAGCGTTTCATAGACAAAAATGCTTGTACAGCTAAAAAAAAGAAAGTCATTATGCCACTTTAATATAATTTATACGGCACTTTAGTAATTTTTTAAATTTATATAGAAAATATCTTCTGAAATGATTTCAGTTTTCCATTCCAGTACTGCCATTGCTCGCTTCTTAAACTATCAAAGACATTTGTCACTAATTATTTTTCGGTAAGACTACTTATACTACTACTGCTACTGCTACTGTTGCTGTTACGGGAATGCACGTATTGCGGGAATCGTTTTTTATCAAACCTGGGATTCTTTACACCCTGGGTAAAATAATAATAAGAATAATAAAAAGTAAATGAAAATAAAAATAAAAATAAAAATCAAAATTATGATGATGATGATAATATTAACATTAATAATAATAATGATAACAATATGAACAATGTGAATACCAAAACTATGAATAGTAATAATAATATTAATAATATTAATATAAATAATAATAATGACACTAATATTATTGATAGTAATAATATTAATATTAATAATAATAATAATAATGACGGTTTAAAGTCTGTTTCCTCATGCAAAGATGATGCCTGAGCGATATATTAAAATGAAAACCCACAAACTTAATTTAATGTATTTGCAAGAATCCCGCAACATATCATATACAGCTTCAGTAAAACCGAATGCAAAATACATCTATCATCTTCTAGAAGTGAAGTCTGGTCGAGAATATTGTATTTTTTATATTTTTGACATTACTATCGTTTCTTCCAGTTAAAGGAATGGAGTAGAACTATGCTGATAAAAACTGAGTAAAAATAAATCGCTTAGAGGAAATCAAGAAACCGGATCAGTTTCCGGATAGTGATGAATGTGAACTAGGAGCGCACCAATGCATAACTCATTGTCGTAATTGTTGAACTGTTCAACTCTGTTATCCGATGGAACACTTCTTGTACGTGTTCATTAACGGAAACATGATCCTTAGAGTTCTAAGTCAGGCGACGTAGGTATAAATCTAAACTAAATTGATTTAAATATCATTTTTACGTTGAAAGCCTCAGAGTAATCAGATGTAGTTTTAAAGTGGCCAAAAGGAAAGAAAATGCGTAATATCTAAAAATAAATAGCGCTTGATTCCGATGCTCTTCAAGTGAAATTATGAATTAAGATTTAAAACTTTACTTCATTATACTTATACTATCAAGATACCAGCCATAAACAGCAGAAGAGGCGGCAGAGCTAAGTCTGAGGAAGACAACAAGAGATCAAACTCGAAAGCCGTATTATTCCCAAGCTAAAAGCTACATTATGATTGTGAATGCGAGTTCGTTGGGTTCAGTATCATTCCTGATATATTCCTGATATTTAAAAAAAATTACTTTAACTTTTCCATTAAGCTGTATACTAATGTCATCTAACCTATTTGTTGCTAAATATTTTCTCTAATCTAATCTTATCCCTAATCCTATTTCTACAATTTCTAGTAAATTTTGTTATCTCTGGAGAAAATGAATTTCATTGTGATATTTGGTAACGATGAATAAATCAGTCAGTATAAAAATTCATTGATCCTACATTCAGTTTGAAAAATGTAATCTCTAGGATTAAAATTTAAAAATTAAAATTAGCAAACTATTACAAAATATTACCTCGAATTGGAACATGAAAGTACGGTTCAACCGTTGCATAATGTCTTACAATAAGTTGCTGTGAATTGAGCAGCTTCAGTGCAACGTCCGGGGTGTATAGTCGACTCTTTTCCGCTGATTTACATCAAACAATATACAAATTAGTCGTCTCTTATCATGCATGCAGTTACTTTCAATCCTAGAAAACTGAACCTGTTCTGACGGAACAGTTGCTGTTCTATATCTCCCGATGTTGCACAGCGACATTACGTTCTTATAATAAAACAACGGATCATGTAAAAACTGCGTAATAGCTTAAATCTTAGTATATTGCATTTTAGTTAATTTAAATTGCATTTCAAACTTAATTTTTATTTCTGGATTATTTTGCTAGGTTAATTTCACTGTGGGCTGTTTTCTCTTTCAGGTTATTTTTGCTGACTGGATTATTTCCTTGATGTAAACTACATCAACAGATGTCGACCTTGCCTTTGAAAAAAGTTTGGCAACTTCCTTCAATTTCAAATCAAGAGCTAAAGTGTAGATACTTAGAATTACAAGGTATAAATTTCAAGAACTATTAGGTAAATAATAAAATATATCAAGCCTAGAACTGTATCCAAAGAGATGGTTTTAAGTCTAGCCAATAAATAAGAAATAATTAATCTTTTCGCCACACTTCATTGAATCCCAGTTTTACTATGGTCGGGATTAGAAAAATTAGTATCAATGTCTGAATCCTAGGCGCTCCCTAACTGAATTCCCTTTCAAACGCTGGGTTGAATCTTAGTGCTTTGGTGACCTTTATGACATGAGCAGTCCTCCGCGGTTGGTCCATTCATCATCAACCCGGACACAATACGGGAAATTCTCGTTATAATTTTCAATATTAAAATACATTTGTATTTGCTTTGAGGAAAGTGACCCTTGTGTGATCACAGCAGCAATTAAGGAAGCTTGTTAATAAATTTAGAAGTTTATGCGCCGTCCATAATTGTGCTAGAAATAGTCAATGCAAAAAATGATAAATAAATGGTGAAACCGAAGATAATAAAAAATAATTTCCCCCAGAATTTATCTTTCAATCAGATGTATTTGTATGACTCTATTTTCACGCTTTTCAACAAAATAGGTGCGTGTACATGTAAGCTAACATTATCATTAGCATGTTGATTAAGTTGACTAGAAATAAATTGCATTTTGTTGAACAAAACATTTGACTTTAAATTAAGTTTGCATTTATAAAGGCTGATACAAACTTTGAGAGAGGATTACTGGATGTAGCACGATAACACCAGCAATTATTCCAACGACAGTTAAAATTATCCCTGCTATAATGAACCCGTATACCAAACATCTTCTAGCTTTTATACTTTCCGGCTTTTGATTTATCATTTTATCATGCTGTCTTCTTCGTCTACAAATACGTAAATCTTCGTTATTTATATCACCCTCCCGTAACCTCTGATTAAAAGAAGTTGAATCCAAAATGGTTGATTCAGTTATGTCTTCTCCGTAGTCGTTTAGTAACCTTCTAGAATCCTGCGGCAAAGTCAAACCGTCGTCCACTACAAAACCTGATATGTCTGACCGATACGACGTCAAATAGGATTGATCAAGGCCTGGTGGAGGAAGACTATTACAGAAACTGGTCGTTTCGTTGCGTAATTCCAATAATCTACGGCCGTCTTTGGCATCGTCAACGATTCTTTCTGATTTTCTGCAACAGCGCGTTATGTTACATAATCCCAAATGAGTTGAACGTTTTGATTCACCGATTTGAATGTTACCCTGTGGTAATATATGAGGTCGAGAAGTATATTTTCTTTCTATATCGCTTTCTTCATCTCTAACATACCTAGTAGTTCTACCGGAATTCGACGTAGATCGCTTCAACGTTCTTTGAAATAACTCTGTAGTATTATCCGTCGCTTCCATTTGTTGTGACTGAGATTTCAAAAGGCCGGTTTGAGAGATCTTTGGGCAGCTATCGCAGTCACTGCATGATGTGCAGCGCATTGCTCCATCAAATGTGACTGATGATCGAATACCTCTGGGTACCCTTCCACCATCTCCACGCGGAGACCGTTGGTACCTGGTAGGCGCTCTGACTGGAATTAGCTGAATATTGGATGATGAAGGTATCTTTTGAACCTTATTTTCCAGGAGAAAATCACGTGGGGGAGGTTTAGGAGGGGAATCAGACGTTTTGTCAGAATCCTTTAATCTTGGTCTGAAAGTCAACAAATTTGAATTCGCAGTTCGTAGGAGATCCACGGATTCAGTACGACTTGAAGGAAGTATTCGTTGAAATAGAAGGATACCGGCGGAGTCAGCGGAAATGGTAAGATTTTGGATTGAATCGCTAGAGTCAAACAGCTCTGGGTTTCGTTGCGCCATATCTAGAGCACTCCTTACCAAGGAAGTGGAAAGCGGTTGTCTTCTAGCAAGTGTCGGAGTATTTGAGTAATTGGTTTCGTTGAGATTTGAGCGTTCGTTTCTAGGCTTCCGTAGACAAATTGGTGTTAGATTAGCATCACTATCCTTTGAGCTCATCCGCTGACTATAACCGTCCAATGCAGGTGCTCCTTGGTTCATCTCATTTAGCGGAGGGTTTGCATTTAATAAGTCAGCCGAACGAGTGTCTGATTTATACATTTTCATTCGATTGGGATTATTACATTTTAATTAATTATCTTAATGTAGGCTGCTATAGATGTGATACTGCTGTTTTGACCTGCAATATATAAATGATATCAACTGTTTCGGCTGGTAGTTGCGTTGTTTGCGTATTTTATCGGATAAGCAGAAAATCAGATATTAAAATCACGAATAGTCTCTGACGGGATACCTGAGTGCAAAACAGATGTTACACTTAACAATATTATATGATAGTATATATATTTATTAAATATTTATAATAAATATAATAATAATAATAATAATAATTTAAAGCAGCAAGATAGCCTCGGGTAGCCGGGCGGCGATTCAGCACGTATTGCTTGATTTATCAAATCCCTGATTCATTACTTCCTGGGTAATTTAAAAATTAATTATAACAATAACACTAATAATAATATATAATAGTTTTATATTGAATAACAAACCGAATTGTTATTACGCCTCCACCTTCAGATTTAGTTAAGATTATTTTACAAATGTCTGCCTAAGTCGATATAAAAGGTTACTACCTCTCTTTCGCTCTCTCTCTCTCTGTCTCTTTCTTTCTCTCTCTCTCGCTCTCTCTCTCTCTCCGTATGTCAGTGACTTTGAGAACACTCTCAGAGAAATATCAATATTATTATCTAATGACAATATTATCCAATAATATCTAAATTACGTTAAATATATACTCATAAGTTATCCTCAGTAAGTTATATAAGTCTCTCTATACATGTCTATCTCTACAAAAATACTATTTCTAATATACAGTCTCTCCCACGCTAGCTAGTGAGCACTAAATACATTCACCCGAATGTACTTAAAATGCAACCTACTTTTCTAAATCTGGATTTTTTGAGATCATAGAATTGCAAATATCCCTAAATTACAATTCCATTATATTTCTTGAAACTTTCATCGACGACAATGCTAATAGTTAGCGTACCATGAACGGCAATCTAAATATTTATCCGAAGCTTAACCTATACTTCGCTATTCCCGTTTATGAAGTATCTAGATGTTGCTTTCATTTCATTCTATGTATGGACGCTTAATATCCCGTACTAAATCGTATTCTTCCACATTCCATTTCCACTCTCTTTTGACAATGCCACCGCCTTTTCTTGGTTTGCTACGGATCGTCGAATGTAGACGAGAAATTTGAGACTGATTTAGGGAGCGAGCGCCGTGCTATTGTCAGTAATCTGCTGATGGTCGGCTGAAATCTATTTTTTGCACGGTCGAATTGCCGCGACTGCACATGAAAGGGTCGAACCTCTTTGCTAATTTGATTAGGAAATTTTATGGATATAAGCGTGTCATCTGAGCATTGTAGTTGAGGGAACGACCGATGTCATCACATAACTAAGAAATTCTTCAATTACATTCAGGCTTAGCTTGGCAGCTATATTCAAAACAATAATAGTAATTCTAAAGCCAAAGCCAAGTTTAACGTCAGTTTCCTGATCGATATAATGTCAGTGAAGGGGTACAGCCATGATGGGGTTAGTGACTAATACAGAAATATCAATAACAGCATCTAATAATAGTATTACCAAATAATATAGAAATTACGTTAAATTTTATACTCCTGACATAATGGCATCAATAAACCAAGCAGAGACAGGCCGAGATTAGATATGATGATTAAAGACTCACTCATATGTGGACAAGTAGAGGAAAGCGGAAGACAGAGAATATTGGAGGCTTTATATACCATGGACCTGCCAGTAGGCAGTGCATTAAAAGGGAGAGAGAGAGAAATCAAGTATAAATTGAACTAATTCTAATAATAGTAATAAAAATTTATTATTGTTATGGATATACATATACTAGTATTACATGAAACAGTATACTTCCTATAGTATTATATTATAAGAGCCTTAAGAGAAACTATAGTGTAAAACAATTTGGTGCATCAGATTTAACCTACTACTAAGTGCGAGTAAATAATGTTGTGTAGTCTAATTCTCTTTGTACTGAATCATGAATGTATGATTTCACTTTAAGTATTTATCTAGCTATCTATTTCAGGTCCACAATTTTAAACGCACTTGTTATATATTGTGTTAGGTTCACTCCAATCGAAACTAATGGCAATTAGGTACGACATAAATGCATCAATATGATACTTGAAAACGCAGTTATCCGTTCAGTGCAGCTTTATAATTACCTGATTGGGTTAAAGTTAATTAACAAATTCATTTGCAATAGTCTAAATGTGACTTATATAGCTATTTGTGACTTAGAGCTCTCAAAGTAGGGTAAGTTGCCTTGGTCAATTTTTGTGTTATCTTATAATTTTCATCTTATATTTTTGATTTTATGTTGCATTTCTGCCTGTATCTGTTGCATTGCTATGTTATCTGTCAAACTGTTACAGTCTGCGGTTTTCATATTGATTATATAAATAAAAGGAAGAGATTATTATTATAATTCTGAATTGATAACTTAGTAATGAATTAATTGATTAATTAATTAAATTCTGAGTCGGATTCACGATAAATTGTGGTGTGAACAGAATGATTCAGCGCAGGAACCAGTTGTGTTCCTAGGAGATTCTTAACATAGATGCTGACTAATGTAATGTAAAATTACCTCAAATTGGAATTGTCAATTCATTCAATTTAATCAAATGAAAAAAGTGAAATCTGCAAAGATCTTCATATGATTAATCGACGCTGTGTTCAAACATGAGGGAATTTATAAATCTATATCTAAATACTAAATATGAGATTAAATTATATATTAAATAATGATTCTGAGGCTATGGCTAGATTTAAAAACTTAAATAAAATTAAAATAATTTGTAATCTTCAGTTATAAATGATTATTAAAGATAAAAGTTGTTATAATAGTAATAAAAGCATAGGCCTATCGTAGCAAATCACGAATATTATGATATATACTTACTTCCAACATGAGAAGCTCCGCAAATAAATAACTAATTCAACCGGTAAGTGTAACGTCACTCTTAGGCTAAATATTTTTTGGGGAAATCACAAGAAACATATTATAGCCTTACCATATATATTATATTAAGCATATCAGTGTAAAAGTTTCTGTCTGTTTAGTCTGTTTCCGTATCCCAAGGGATACTGTCAGAGACGATCCGTTGTGGGATTCTTACTTATGACGAGTTGCCCCCCTATGCTTTCCTCCTCTAGCTTGCTATTCGATACTAATAACTACATGTATATTATTGTATAGTACATACATGTATATAGTATGTAATGGTAATCCTATCCACGTGTAGTTAACACTAGTAAACCACTGTAACACTGTAACACAAGGAATTAAACTGAAGCGAGCTAAGCAGTCAGGTAATTTAGGCGAGAGCTGGTACTGAGCTACTGAAGATCTAGAATGTCTAGAAACTAGTATCAACTCTTGGGGAGTGCGAAATGGACTCAGTATTCTAAGGGTGCGCTCAGTGACTTAACTGAACCTGAGGCTGTTCTGGACTGCAGGCTCAATGTACAAGCATCTTCAAGATTATCGTATTTAAGCTATTGCTATTTAAAATATTTAATACTTGGAAAATTTTAATTTACAGTGCCGACCCAAATTATTAGACTCAACGCAACATTTTCAGATTTCCTTAATTATTTAGATTTTTGGCAATTTACTTACACCAGTGTTTACTTTTTATTGTCTGTATGTAGTACAACATCTTGTCAGACATGTTGGTTTATAAAAAATATAGTAATGTAATTTTTTTCATAATTTTATATCGAATTTTGTTTCACTGTCCGTATTGTGGCATTTTTAATAACTTTTATGGGACTACTGTACCTGAACTTGGCTTGCTATATCTCACAGATTTTACACCTATTGTATCAATTCGTGATTTCTAAGCATTCTGTGCTGTTTTTGAGTACTGTATATGATGTAACTGTGGTGGTTTCAAAATTTATTTAACATATTATTAACTAATACGTTATTACATGTTACTAATTGGATTTAATGACATTACACCACGTAAATCTCCGCTCATCGGGTTGAAATCGATTTCATAGTGCCTAATGATGACACGGGCAACATTCAGGACAGCAGTAGCACTCTAATCGTGCTACAGTTGTTTTATTATTATCAAATATCATCAATTTAGTTAATATTGTTGTATTTCAACATGCTGTATAATGGGTAAATTTAGTGATATTACACCAAGTAAATCAGCAAAAGTAGCTGCTCTGTTGCAAGAAACTGGCACACACAGAGGAGAATTGCTGAAATCTTCGATGTCTCTCAGGCCACTGTCAAAAGAATAAATAGCAAACTCAGAGCGGGTCTGGAACTCGAAGCTGTGAGAAAGGGTCGCTGCGGGCGGAAAGGATTACGAGTGCCAGAGATGATCGAAGAATTAGGAAGGTTATAGAGGAGAATCGTAAGATGCCAGCTAAGAAATTGAGACTGTTTTAGTACGTCAAGGTGTCAAGGTTTCAGTCAGCACACTGAAACGTGGAAGCTAAGAACAAGGATTCAAGTGCAGAAAGCCGCTGAAGAAGCCGAAACTGACACCTGCGATGATTCAGAAGTGTGTGACCTGAGAAAAAGAAACAGGCTGCTTTAACTCAATATGACTGGAATAAGGTTGTATTCAGCGACGAATCAACTTTTGAGGTTCTGGCTGACAAAGCCCAGTTCGTGAGTCGCCGAACGGAAGAAAAACACAAGAAGGAATGCATCATCAGCACTGTGAAGCACCTGGCGTCCATAATGGTTTGGTCTTGCATATCGAGCAAGGAAACTGGTCGGCTCTGCACTGTCCATGGAGCGATGAAGCAGGAAAAATACAAGACTGTTCTACTGGCCAGACTTATTCCACAACTGAGGGAGTGGTTTCCTAATGGGGAGAGCGTGACCTTCAAAAACAAGATGAGGCTCCGTGCCATACCGCAAAGTCCATAAAGGAATTTCTGGCAAATGAAAACATCCCATTGCTCGAGTGGCATTGTAATTCACCAGACCTTAACCAAATAGAAAATCTTTGGGAACTTGTCAAACGCAAAGCCAGTTCCGAAATAATAACGAACAAGCAAAAACTCACTGAAAGATTGATTGAGGTATGGTGTCGAGATACAGCGGTAAAAGCCCTAACTTCAAACTGCATCAATAGCATACCGTGTTGTGTCAAAGCTCTTCTAAAGTCGAAAGGAACCAGCACCAAGTACTAAGTGACATTAAAAATATAGTGCATAAATATGCAAAATGTATAAATTCAAAAACTTACTGTTTAAATTGTGTGAAATGCATTTTTGAAAAAAAAAACTGACGAAATGTATGAAATTGACTTTGAGTCTAATAATTTGGGTCGGCACTGTACTAGGATTCAATTAGAGAATCTGCCCAAATAGGGGAATATTAAATAGAACATTTCATTGCTTAACAACATAATTGCAACAACACGATTTAATTCAGTGCTACTGTCGACCGCGACAACATCAAGCTACTGACTGTATCACCTCACAGAGCTTAGGCTCTTTTGTGGTAACCCTCTTCTTCTTGATTCTTTGTTTAGTTTCTAGTTATGTATGCTGTATTTGCTGTTTATTACAGCTTCATAAAAAACAAAGACAAGGTTTAAGATAAAATTTCCATCAAGATGTCAAAACAAGACACGGTTTAGGTTCTATTATGAAAAAAACGTTTTTAAATACATAATGGATGAATTATGTTTTAAACAAGTAGCAATTTAATACGAATTTTAATTGTACTTATAGTTATGTTCGTTGTCACATTGAATATCTTTATGTTGCATCTAGATGATACTTGCTTGTTTGTCTGTTTTCCTGTTTTCTGTTTACTGCCATGATTTTGGTCAAATTAAGATTAAATAAAGCAAATTCAATCAGTTGAAATAAAGTCCACTTTAGAATAGACTAAACTTAAATATATAAATATAATACTAAAAAAACTTAAAACAGGCTAGACTTCAGAATATACTACATTAGGGCTCAGGGTGCATGGGACTCCCTTTCCATCACGATATTGAATTCCTAAAAAACTAAACGGTAGATTGCTCAATCGAGAGCAGACTCTGATGGGAGGCGGTGGTTAGAGTAGTGGGAGGCGGTGGTTAGAGTAGTGGGAGGCGGTGGTTAGAGTCGCTCAACCATTGCGACTTCTGCCTCGCTAACATTTTACATCTAGCAGCTGTATCCACTGACAGAGCTCAGAGCAAGTCTCTGTGATCTATCACAGAAAAGAGGCGCATGGGCAGCCGCGCAGAGAAATTTTGCATCGGGAAATATCCTTCTAGGAATCCTTGGAGCCCTTGAAAATTGAAAAAATTGAAAAAATAAGCAAAAAGCTGGTAAAGCTAAGGAAAAAGTCAGTTTCCTCACTCGAATGCGATGTCAGTGATAGGCGAGCCCATGATTTTAACTCCGCACATACTGATCTGCGGTCGAATGTCTTACCCACTTCGCCACTGGCTCCAGCCAAATGTTACAATATTTTATCAGTCTCATATTTCATACTTTTCCTACTTGATATCAATGCAAGTTATCATTATTGGTTTACATGATATTAGATTTTAGATTTTAAATCTGTTTGGTTGTCGGCTTGAATTTGATTACAGACGGCTCGATTTTCACAACCCGACAACAAACACTCTAATCGTTCCTGTTGCATTTTTTGACGTACATATTTTCTAATTTATTTTATATTTGCTTTGAGTCCGCATCACGATCGTCTAGGAGTCCGGCTGGTGAATCAGAAGACACAGATTCATTATCGAGTGCTCGTTCATTACTGACATGCTTCCGAAAGAGGAAACTGACGCTAAACTTGATTTAATCTAATATCTTTAATTGCTAACTTTGCAGTCTATAAATTCCAAAGTCACTTTCAACCATATTGCAGTGTTATCGATAATGCTACCCAACTAGATCATCTACCACACAAGAATATCTGAATATTATTTTTTTCATTTATGTAGGCCTACAATGCAATTTGTCATGGATTTTTCATCAATGCGCAATTTAATATTTATTAGAATTTTAAATTAGAATTTTGTTGGGATCTTTGAAACATATTCCCCTCAACTCAAGTGTTACCCAGGCACCATGAGTAGGGATATCCCCCGCATCGGGCCCTAGAGTCGATCAGACGGTCCATTAATCGTCGTCACTGAGGCCCCGTTAGGGGGCTTACAACCCCCTACCCACCCACCCCCCGCACACTGAAACTAAAGAAACTTGTTTAATGTTGTTTTATACATAAATGAGCAATAGAGTATCATATGGTAGAAGCGAGTATTTAATTTACGAAACGTTTAATGCTAGTGCTGGAATTATTAGAAACTCTATTTAACTTTCTTATAATTCATTTTGATTGTTCTATGATCGTATACACGTGTAAGTGTGTGAATAATTATGTGTGTGTGCTGTAAGTTGATCCTGTCTGTTTTTGACGAATATAGAAATGAATATATAAAAGCGAGCTAGATAGTTATCAATGCAATAAAATAGATCTATAAATCGTGATTTTTGGAGAGTAAAGTGGCTACTCCAGATAGGATAAGTAAGAATAGTTCCGGTTGGATGGGCTAGTTGTTAGAACAGTATGCCAATAAACATGATGCTTACATTAAATGTACGTACTATTCGTAACAATAAAATAAATAATTAAAAATATTCATATAATGTATATAATTAAATCATCATCATCATCATCACCTTCCCTTGAATCCCAGTTTAACTATGGGCAGGATACGAATAGACTGTTTCAAATCCTCTCTGTCCTACATCATATCATCAGTCAATCCCTTATTTGAGGCTTCTCTATTCGTTTAAATTTTTGTAGCAATTTCTGGAGCCTAGGCGCTAACCAACCGAATGCCCTTTCTGACGTTGGTATGTCTACGTATAATTATGTATGTAACATATAAGTGTTTAATGTATAATTTAATTAATTAATTAAATGTACTTATTGTATTTCGTTATGATGATGATTCAATAAAGAGAATTCTTCAGATTGACTTGGCCAAGATTTGCACCACGTTCCTCCGGTACAAAATCATCACAACATCAACCAGCTTAACATCCGCTCAACGGAGAAATGAAACATCCACTGAGCGGGATTTGCAGATAATACTTAAACCCGCTCAGTTCAGTAGCAAAGATTAAAGATCTCATGCGCAAACAGTAGACGCTTTAAATCGCAGACTATTTCTCAAAGGAGCGGTTAACTCTATATCATCGTCCATCTTGAACGCTCAATTTTATCAAGTCATCTATCTTCATTGATCTACGCGCAATTTAAATACACATCGCCTAAGCAAGTCATGCGCGCAGCTTTCACGAGTCTAGACCGAAGTTGTTTTTAAATTTTTTTCACCGGCAGGCAACTGCCAACTTGTCGTAGTGATATTGAATGCAGCAGTGAATAGCAGTTTTAAAGCTCAACGGGACGGCTATATTCCTTTTACTAGCCTTAATGTCATTATGAAAAATTTAAATTTAAAATAGACTTTTAGTATACACTGCCTGCTGGCAGATCCATACTATATAATGTCATTACTCTTCCCCGGCTTCCAAAATCCTCTTGGTGTTAAAGTATGAATAGATCTTTAAATCATCTAACATTCCTAATCTCGGTCTGCCTCAACTTCTCTTAACTAACATTGTAAATTCATTGTAAATGCAGCAAAAAAATTTCATAATTTAAATTCAAAAGAAAATTGAGCAAAAGGTATTTAAACATTATGAAAAATGCAATAATGTAATACAATTAGAAATCAGAAGTAAGTACAACTATTTTAAATGTTTATAAATATGGTATATTAAAATTAGCAGCCAGATATCATTTGCTTTTATATAAGAAACTATATTTATTTTACTTTAATTTTAAGTTATTAAATACAATTATACTGAATTATTAAATTATATAGTAATCAATTATCATTATATGTAATGAACTATATAGCTATTTTCATATTATTATACTATTATTATTATTAAACTATTATTATTCCCATGTGGTGTAGTATACAATGAAGAGTGGACCAACCGTTATCTGCACGTATCGTAAGAGACGATCGACTAAGCAAACACTGAGGCCCGCAAACCGAAAAAAACATCAGAAGATATATTTTCATAGACTATATAAGGTATGGATATGGCATAGCCTTTTGTGAAGGGATTATCATGTTGAACTAAGTATGGAGTGCTCTTCAAGGAGTGCGAAAGCATCTCTGAATATAACTATGTACTTAGGACCTGCCACTTAGTTGAACAATATATATATATATATATATATATATATATATATATATATATATATAAATATACTGTATATATATATGTATATATATATATAATATAATATATATAATAAATGTATTCAAATATTTTTTGGATACATGCGTTACAGCAGACTAACCATCGCGCTGCTAGAAACTGGATTGCCTACTTTTGATGCTATCCTTTCAAATTACAGATTAAAGTTTAGAATGTGCTTGCTGGACAATGCTAATATGCTAGTTAAGTGTTTTGATGTTCTGAGCCTATTATAGCTTTGTATGCCTAATTTTATAAGTAATTGTCTTATAGCTCAATCTACATGTATGCGCAGCCTATTTGCTTTAATGGTTTTTGTTGCATTGTTGTGTGTGCAAGATTCACGTATGGGTTATTTCGCCTGAAATAAAGCAATAAATAAATAAATGAAAATAAATAAGTATATATATATATATATATATATATATATATAATATAGATATATATATATATATATGCATATATATATATATATATATACATATATATATATACATATAGATAGATAAATAGATAGATAGATAGATAGATAGCGATAGATAGATAGATAGATAGATAGATAGATAGATAGATAGATAGATAGATAGATAGATAGATAGATAGATAGATAGATAGATAGATAGATAGATAGATAGATAGATAGATAGATAGATAGATAGATAGATAGATAGATAGATAGATAGATAGATAGATAGATAGATAGAGATATATATAAATATAAAAAAGCTTAACACGTAGTTTGACAAGCACAACCAAAATAACATTGTAATGAGCATCCAGTCCACCAATAAAATGTAAATTTCGGCACACAAATCTGAAATACACGAAACCTGAAATACATGAAATCTGAAATACATCGCACACCAACGGATACAAATACTTTAAAGCGTCATAATATCCAATGTTAAGACCGGGATAATTGATACTCAAGACTTCTATCTTCTAAATCAGCCAACAGCAGCATACGTTCGAAGAGGCGACGAACAAGATGTGGCAGAGGAGAGATAGATAGAGATCCCTGATATTGAAATCAACAAGATCAGTAACATTCTACGACTATAGAGATCAAAGAGCTGTGGTTATGAATTAAAAATGCAAAGGCAACGACAATTAATAACCATGGAGAGGAAGAAGAAAACAAAAAACGAAAAATACAAAACATATGAACTAAGAAAGTAAACTATGTAGCACATGCGGTATGTCATGTGTGTAACAAAACGAACGAAAAAAAATTAGGTTGTGACTAAGGAATTGAACTACAACAAGCTCGAAGGTTTTAGAATACCAGTATAGTTATTAAGTTTAATATTTAAAGAAATTAGCAATTGATACCAATTTAAATGCTCTCATAATTTAGTAACGATGTAGTACTAAGAACACAGTACCATCATTCAATCGGCAGAGACATAAGGAAGAAACTATAGGACGTCAGTTCTCAGTTCCATTCAAGCCTCAGCAAATCTAATCAAGATGTAGACGATCATGCAACATTAAATGATTCCAGAAAAAAGTATTTACAGTTTTTCAGTCTTATAAATCCTGTCTCCTAATGTAATCTCACACACAATGATCCGATATTATCAGATTTTGCCAAAGACCAAATATTTCAAATAAGTCTCAACAAGATAATAGATAACATGTGGAATAGTTAATGCAAAGACTGTAAAATATTGGCTGGAGTCAGTGGCGATGTTGGTAAGATACTCGACCGCAGATCAGCATGTGCAGGGTTCAAATCCTGGGCTCGCCCGTCACTTACATCGCTTTCGAGTGAGGAAACTCTCGTTAACATTAGCTTTTTTATATATTTAATTTCTCTTTGAACTGATTTCTTCAACAATCGTTGTATTCTACAATACTAATCTACCTGTAGACTACTTTCCACAATATACAACCATTCCACGTAAAATGCAATACTACAACACTTGGAACGATGCAGCATTTTGACGGTTTTAAGAATATAACAAAAGCAGATGTCATATTTGCCATTTCAAAGCAAAAACTACTATTTCCAAAAGTTAGGATTCTGCTCAAATCGTCGCTGAAAGTTTTCTAGCCAGAGTTTTAGCGCAGACAGCGGGATATAGGTTTCACTTGGATTCACTGTCATCTGCGACTGAGTCTGTGAGAAGGAGCCGACGAAGTTAACACAATTCTCCACCATTCGCAGGCAGAACATTCTAAAAGTATCCGTCGACTGAACCTGTACATACACAACAGAAGGGTTTCACAATATGGAGTCCATGATACAGTGATATAACACGGTGATGTCACTACCCTGCACTACTATTGGATTTCTATTCTTAGTTGCAGTATATCTTGCCATTACTGCAAATATAATAAATTTTTCTAATTGAGATTACATTAAGATCTTTTTATATATTTCTGGGTACTATACATAATAAATATATAGCATATTTTACGAGTAATCTACATTTGTACAATACCCCTTCAGAAAGAATTTCTCAATAGGCAGTCTATTATTATAATACATCAGCTGATTTTAATATACTTAATGTTTATACAAGTAGAACAAAACTTTATCTCTTAGGGAATAAATTTAGTGTTATAATCAATCTCGATTTCTGTATTTAAATTAAATACATCTATTAAATTGCAATCTTGCAGACATCACCATTGACACACCGGCTGTGGCCTTAGAGCGCAAGGCTACCAGAATCATCATTGTCCACTATTACCATAGCGCATTTCATGAGAACACTGATTTACAGACATCCTTAATGAACAATTAATTATCAGATTGATTGATAAGATCCATGATTTAAGCTATAAAGTAAAAATAGTATGAAATGCAGTTGATTTCTTTACAGCGCGATATCAACTGACGGTACTCAATCAATATTTAAGTAAATATAGAAATCTTGATTTCTATATTTTATTATACATTATCAATTCTAATTAAGACTATGTTAATGCCATGCTGCCTTGAGTTAACTATGTAAATAAATATAAATTTAACTATACAACTTAGCTAAATAGATAAATTTTCTTCTAATAATGAGCAAGAAAAATAACTAACTACATAAAATCTAGACCTGTAAAGATTTGAGTGAAGTTTAAAATTGAAATAAAAACCAGCAAATAAAAATGTGACACAAACTAAATCATTTCTAATCATTTCCATACTATTTAATTCAAGAAAGATCGTCTTTGATAGTATCCTTTGCGGTACGAAAACATTATACTTAGCCTTATAGCTTTATAATATATAAAAAATGAACTATTTAGGCTATAAACTTATATATAAATATGCCAACCTTAAAATGAACACTGTATTAAACAGCTTAAATCAACTTTACATAATATATTAAATTAACTATTGCCATTACAGAAAGATATCGGCTAGTTTAGCAGTTCACTATTGTGAGACTTATTTATTTAATAACAATTATTTTACTAAATTTATATTTTATCAGAAATGACTGTAGACGTCGTACCTCGGTGCTCACGGCAGGTGACTGCTGGGATAGCGTTTCTAACGACTCGACCGATATGCCTATCTGCATCATATGACTCTTGTGATCCTCAATCTGTCCGAAGGGATGAGAATCGTGCATGGGATCTACAAACATTAAGCCATATAAGAAAGGCTAATGCATAGTGTAAAACATGCAGAATTTTTTAACTAGGTGATCTTTTGTTTATCTTTTGAGGTTAATATTTCATGATCAATTTCTAATTTAAAAATTTATATACAGTATATAGAAAGATAATAATGCATACATAAATATAAATAGACCCAAAAGTTACAAACAAAGAAGTATTGGAGAAAGTTGGTAGAGTTAGTCAGTTAAAATAGAAGGTAGAGAGAGTAGCAGAGGCAGACAGCAATTTGGAATGTTAGCTGATTTAAAGAATCACTCATATGTGGACAAAAAGAGGAACACGGAAGACAGAGATGAGTGGAGGCGTTATATGCCATGGACCTGCTAGTAGGCAGTACACTAAGAGAGAGAAAGATAGAGAAGAGAGAAAGATAGAGAACATTTTAAGAAAATAAAAATTGATCAAGCAAGGAAAAAACCGCATTTTCAGGAATATTATATCTAAAATTACGCACCTTTCTTGAGATGCGACACTTTGAAAATTGCACTTGGTTTGGCATTTGACAGAAATCCAAGTAGATGCCACGAAGGGCCCTGCTCACACGGCCACGAGAAATATACAGCTCCCCCCATTCCTATCAAAATACAAAGTTATACGATGAGGCAAATCATGTAAAATCATGAAATATGCTGGATTGATCGAATGACTTGAATTGCTGTGAGATTTTAACTACTTTATATGGTTTATTTTGGATATATTCGTTTAGGGCACATGTCAGTGCTTTCGTGGCCTTTGTGTTCTTTTTCACTTTATCTCATGTTTTGCTTGCGTGTGATGTAACCTAAAGTAAAATAAATATGATTCAATTCAATTCAATGTACAGACAATAAATGTCATAATAAAACTAGTTTAGTAAATGTCTACTAGTGAAGAAATTCTTGATTTGTGTAACAATATTAATAGACACATACAAACATACAAACTTATTTATAATATATATATTTATAATATATTATATATATATAATGTATATATATATATATATATATAATATATATATATATATATATATATATATATATATATATATATATATATAGACGACGGGATTAGCACACTTGGTTTAGTTGCACGTCAATTATCGAAGTTAAGCTGTATCGACCTCGGTTAGTACTTTGTGGGTGACCACCTTGGACGACCGAGTGTTGACAGCTTAGGAAGAAAAAATCCCAGGGTGATGGAAGGTTATTCTTAAATCCGCGCCGGCTGCAATTGATGTGCCATCAAAAGGCATAACCTACTGTTTCATTTAGGTGTGTAAATAACGTTGATCTTGATCTCTTTTGTTCTGATCCTGAAAATTCGACTTTGATCAAGTCTCCTGCTAATGATCTTGATGAATTAGTAAAACAGTATAACACTACTCTTTCATCTCTACTTGATAAGCATGCACCTCTAACTACCAAGAAGCTTAAGAAATCTAACCCTTGGTAAACTTCTGGTCTGAGAAGGCTAAAGGCTACATGCTGTAGAGCTGAAGGAAAGTGGCGTCATACCCATTCAGATTTTTGGAAAACTGTTTCCAATTTGCAACACAAGATTTATCGTACTGCTATTGCTAATGCTAAGAAAGAGTACTACTCCTCTTTGGTCAGTAAGGCTGTGAATGTCAAGAGTTTATGGAAAACCGTTAATGATCTTTTACATAGATCTATTTCTCCTTCTCTTCCTTCTACTCCTGTGGAGTCACTGCCTGAACAATTTTCCAAATACTTTACAGATAAGATAAGCAATCTTAGAGAATCTATCACTCCAGCTCTTAACTCTACTCCTCATACTCCAGTAGAGAATCATTCCAAAGATGAGCTTTCTAATTTCACTCCAGTTACAATTAATGAGATTACTAAATTAGTTTTAGACTTTCCAGCTAAACATTGTGACTTGGATCCTATCCCAACCTCACTTTTAAAGAAGTGTCTTCGCATACTTGCTCCAGTATTACATTGATTGTTAACCTCTCTCTTTCTACTGGCAAATTTCCTCGCGCTTTTAAGCGCACAGTTATTACTCCATTGCTTAAAAAGCCCACACTGGATAAGGAATTATTGTCGAATTATAGGCCTATATCTAATATGTCATACATATCTAAGCTCACTGAAAGAATTGCTCTTCAGAGGCTTTCTACTCATCTCTCTTACAATGATCTATTTAATAAGCATCAAGCTGCTTATACTAAGCATCGTTCAACTGAAACGGTGCTTCTATCTGTGTGCAATTCTATTGTTAATTCCATGTGCACACAACCCTTAACTGGATTATGTATGCTTGATCTTTCGGCCGCTTTTGATACCATTGATCACAATATTCTTCTGGAACGTCTTTCTTCCTGGTTTGGTGTTCGTGGAATTGTTCTTGATTGGTTTTCCTCCTATCTGACGGATCGTTCTTTCAGTGTGAAAGTGATAGAGTACATCTCTTCGCCTTCTCACTTAAAGTATGGTGTGCCTCAAGGCTCCGTTCTTGGTCCTATCCTCTTTAACCTCTATACAACACCCCTAAGCACTCTAATCTCTTCTCATTCTCTTGATTATGAACTATATGCTGATGACACTCAAATGTACACTTGTTTCACCCTAACTCCTATTCTAATGCTGAAACCCTCCTGCAACAAAGTTTTCAGTCTATATCCTCTTGGATGTCTGCTAATTTCTTGGCACTTAATCCATCTAAGACTGAATTCTTGTTGGTCGGGACACCTCAACAGCTTCTGAAGCTGAATGGGAAAACTCTTTCGTTATCTTCGGGTATTAGAATATCACCTGTTTCTTCTGTGAGAAATCTCGGTGTTATCCTTGATAAACACCTAACCTTCCACGAACACATAACTAAAACTTCACAAGCATGTTTCTTCCATATCCGTGATCTTCGTCGAATACGTCCATATTTGTCACGTGAGACAGCTGCTACAATTGGTGCTGTTCTTGTGCAATCGAAGTTGGACTACTGCAATTGCCTGTTTTTAAATCTCCCCGGCTGTGAGATTGATCGGTTGCAGTTTGTTCAGAATTCTCTTGTGCAAACAATTTTTTGTAGTTCCAAGTACTCACATGTTATGCCCATTTTGAAGTCTTTGCACGGGCTACAGATTAAAGAGCATATCATTTACAAAACAGCTTCGTTAACCTATAAGTCCATCACCATCCCTGGACAAACTTGTATGTCTCACTTGATTAAAGTGATGCAGCCTGCTATTACTCAGTCTTCTAAGTTAATTAATCTTGTGAGACCTAGCTTACCTTCATGCTCAAAGCTATCTAATCGTTCTTTCCAGCATGCTGCACCTCAGATCTGGAATTCTCCTCCATCCAATCTTCGGAAATCTTCATTTGAATCACATCAGCCTTTGCTTTCCTATAAGCAGTTGAAGACCTATCTTTTCCATCTCTCTTTTCCATCCAGTGTCCATGAGCAGTGACCAGCGCATAAACCACCTTTTCTTTAACTCCCTTTACTTTGGACTGAATTTCTGGATTTTGGAATTTGCACCGTTTTTGGACCTTCCTTTTTTGCTCGCCGGCTTGATTTTGTCTCAATAGTGCTCGATGTTGTCATTGATGACTGTAGCACTCTAATTGTTGTTATTAATTGTTGTTATCAACGATTACTAATAACCATGGAGTGGAAGACCAAGGAGGAAATGGGCCTTAAACAAGCATCTGCGCTTCCTGACCCAGCGTGCCGTTTGTTTATGTATATATAGTATATATATATATATATATATATATATATATATATATATATATATAATATATAATTATATAATATAGTATATATATATAATAAATATCTATTATATAGATATAATACATGTATAAATAATGGGATTGTATAATATATATATATATATATATATATATATATATATATATATATATTATATATATAGTATATATATATATATTTAATATATATATAATATATATATAGATTTATATATAATATATATATAATATATATCTATATATATATATATATCTGATATATACTAGAGATATATAATATATATTAATAATATATATATATATATATTATATATATATATATATATTATATATATTATATATATATATATATATATATAGATAATATGATTAACATAATCTATATCTCTGTATATAAACAGTATATTATAAATGGGATTGTTAATATATTATATATATATATATACTATATATATATCTATATATTATATATCTATATATATATTATATATATAGGCTGAATGAGAGAGAGAGAGAGAGAGCTAGAGAGACACAGAAATTGAGAGTGAGATTGAGAGAGATGTGAATATGTAACAGGAAATAAAGCGACAACCGAACGCTAGTGCACTCACCCTCAGGAAACGGTGTAATGCCCGTCATGAACACAACTACATGTTTCACGTCGTCAGCATTTTCAATGTTAGTAACGATCTTGTTCTCACTAACAGGTTGAAAATCAGTCTGAACCTGCACAGTATGGAACCAATAGTAGTGAAACGAATATTCGTGGCAATATCATAACATAACAACAATTAGAGTCCTAGTTATCAAGGCCAATATCGAGCGCTATTGAGACATAATCAAGCCAGTGATCAAAAAGAAGGTCCACAAACAGTGAAAATTTCAAAATCAAGAAAATAAGTCCAAAAATGCATAAATTTATAAAGGTCTTAATAAGGATATTATTATTGAATGTCTTAATAGCATAGGGGTAACGTCATGAGGTTTTAAATGACAGATTTTGAGGTGAATTGAACCCTCTTGGGTTCGAATCTCAACACTTTGCTGCCTTTAAGATAGTACACTTTTTGCAATAATAGGGCTAAACAGAATTTAAAATCAAAAGCTTTTAGGTACTTATTCCCTTTACAATTAAACTAAACAACAACAGCAACATAATTGCGAAAGTTATAAATTTATATCAACTCATTGAGACTAGATCTGAAATGTTGCTAAGATTAAAGTGTTAGACAAGAATAAGTTAACCTTATCCTGTATCTAACCACAGCATATGCTTTAATTAAAAGGGCATTTAATAAATAAAAATGGCTACAGCCCAGTGTTAGCAAACATGAACTGATTGGCTTCTCTATGAATAATTTGGAATAATTTTCTGTATTTTGGAATTTGCACGGTTGAGGACCTTTTTTCTGACCGGCCTGGATTTGTCTCAATAGTGCTCGATGTTGTCATGGATGACAGTATTACATAAATAGTAAATAGTAAATATAATTATATTATACGTACAATACTGGGAGCTGGAGCCTCCTCATATTGAGCGAATTGTTTGAAGTGGCGTAGTGCCGAGCAGTGCAAAAAGATACACATAATCAAAAGAAACTAGAGCTGCCTAGTTCTTTCTAAACAGATGCTAACGTCTTACAGCAGGCGTAACATCAAAATAACTAAATATACTTACAAGTCGGCCAGTGATCAGAACTCCAAACATATCCATCGTTATCGATATTGCAAATCTAACTATTCAAAATATAGATATTAAAATTGTCAGATCTACTAATTAGATTTAGCTATGCAATGTGATTTGCCAAACGCTAAATAATGTACAAAACTCAAAGTTATATCAGTAAACTTCAAAAATAAAATAAATGTTTGTTTACTTTCAGTCCCGTTAACACAAGCAATCGGAATTAAATAGCGTCCTCATTTGAACTAGTCTGTCACCTTCATTTGTCTTAAACTTCTTCCAGCCTAACTAATGCCTTAACCGTCCTCCAAATTCTAACAATGTTCAATAATGATATTCCTGGGATATTCGTATGAATTTCAGCTAGAAAAACCAGCGATATCTAATTAAAAAAATTTTGAACAAACACACCGATGTTTAATTGCTTTTTGGTAAACAATTTAGAGGCTCCAGATAGCACTAGAACTTTCTGTTTAGCTGCAACAAATGCAAGAAGTGATTCGATCGTCCAAGAAGCGGCAATGTAAAATTTTGTAATAATGTTTAAATTAATAACTAATATAGTAAGCACATGATAATGTTTCTCAAAATCAGAATTATATAGTTATATTTGTAGGCCGCCAATAGTAAATAGTCTAAACAGGAAAAATTACATAACAAAAACTTCCGATTGCACTCAGAAGAAAATTTGCACTCCATGGTTAGACCATAGGATATAGAAAACAATTTGAGTTACAGGTCTTTGGGTTAGACCTACGTCACTCCATGGTTAACTTTAGACCTATGTACCTCTCTCCAGGGCTAACTTAATTTAGACCTATACGTACCGCACTATACATACCGCACTATGATATTTAAATCATATTTAACATTTAATTTACTTTTATTCAACTTTTTACATTTATTTTATTTTATCAAATTAATTATATAAGTTTATTTTTTGTAATTAATTCTTTTTTCATATTAAAAAGATTATTCAATGATAATTGTACATTGCTTTAGACCTAAGTACGTAGCATTCCATGGTTAACGTTAGATCATATATTGCTTTAGACCTACATAGGCCTACGTGGCATTCCATAGTACGTTAACTGCACACGATAATTAGGCCTACACTTACGTATCGCCCTCGACCCATGATTAACTTTAGACCTACGTACAACAACCCATGCTAGGTTAACTTTAAAGTTAAGGTAAAGCTAAGATTAACGTCAGTTTCCTCACTCGAAAGCGATGTCAGTGACGGGCGAGCCCAGGATTTGAAACCCACGCATTCTGATCCGCGGTCGAGTGTCTTACGGACTTCGCCACTTCATGACTCCAGCCAGTGGTTGATAGGTCATTGGCTGGTTATGAATTGGTAGGCCTAATTAAAGACATTTCTTAAATTGTATGTTTAATTTATTTATTATTTATTTTTAATATCTAGACATTTATATGTTGACTCTTGAATTTCTATATAGGCCTAGGGTCTAATTCTGCTTTATATGTGTAATCTTTTCCTTGTTATTAGATTTTCATTGCATTTTATGTAGATACAATTATTGTTATGTGGCATTTTAAATTTTATATAAATATCTTATTAATTGCTTGCTATGCTATGTCATGTTATGCTATGTTATGTTATGTTATGCTATGTTTTATGTTATGTTAGCCTATAGGTTATGTTATATTATGTTATGCGGTTTACCTAGTTGTAACTTAACATGATGCGTATAAACCGCTTATAGTCACTTATAGCATCACTACTGAATACTACCTTTTAACCTAGTTTTACGGTTTCAACTTGATGATCATGAATCTTCCATAGGGACCTTTATGACAGCCTACCGCGAATAAGGAACAAAATTTAATTCCTTGTCATTGATTGAGTCTCATCTTCCCAGTTGAGTGGTAACTTACGTTGTTTTTTTTATTAATTACACATCCAGTCAATGAGAGATTTTGGCTACCTGAGTAGGCAGACATATGCTACATTTAATTTTCTGCCAAGCGACAGGTCCAAGGTACATATTCCTACTCACATGATGCCTTCAAGCTCCACTAAGAGCTCACCACCGACTAACGAGTTATTCCCTTATGGATATGCCTTATCCACACCTTAATGTAGACTACAGCTTGGGAATAATGTGAAATTGAACTTAAAATATAATACTCAAATTTAAAACCCGAAGTTATTAATTGGCTCATTTTAGAGCGTCAAGTAGTGTCATGAAGCTTCAAATGTCCAATCCTGGGATGTGATGTGATGTTTGCATCCAATGTGCTACGTAGTTTAGACGATCCAACACATAGGGTATGTTTGCATCCGGACTTCACTGGAGGAATCCTCTTGATTTTAACAGCAAAATTATGAAGAGTCATGCTTCGAATCTTCATCGAAATCAAAGTGACCACCTACAAAATAAAGCATCAAGATGCATTATGATTGCTTGCGATCATTTCATTATAAGAGTGGAATTTGAACAAATTTATCTGGAATAAATAAAATACAATGCCATATGTCAAGCATATATCTCTGTATCATAAGTACATATACGGCTGGAGCCAGTGGCGATATTGGTAAGATACTCGACCGCGGATCAATAGGTCTATGTGTGGTTCAAATCCTCGGTTCGCCCTTCACTGATATCGCCTTTCGAGTGAGGAAACTAACGTTAACATTAGCTTTTTTTACCAGAATTAGCTTTTTTATGTGATGACAACTAAGAGATATTTTGGCTGTGTTCCGAACCACTGGCCTCCTGTAATTAAGCAAGAGTACTATCCATTCAGCTATTCAACGGAATAATGTTGCAGTAGGCTTGAAAAGCCAAAACGTTATAACGTTAATGTCTTTGTATAAATGAAACTGTCTGAGCCGATCGGGATGGGTTTCGAATCGATGTCCTCGTATACTATTACAGTCATCCAGACAGTGTCATACAATGACTAAGAGTAAAGCATCTTGAACGTTTTTCCACGTCACTGTCATCATGAGTGCTTAAATTCACGACCTCCATTTTTAAGACCTCTTCTCTAACACCATGACCATTGTTTTCGTTCAGGTCTCAATCATACTGAATAATATCAATTAGGTTTAGGGTTACTCAGTATTAATCTAGGTACTAAAGGGGTATTAATCGAGGTATTTGCGGGGTTCAAATCCTTGGCTCGTCCGTCACTGACATCGCTTTCGAATGAGGAAATTGACGTTAATCTTAGCTTTAGTAGCTTTCTAAAGTTATTCTCATTAGCTAGACCTCCTGCTTATGATAATATCTCTACAATTCTCTAGTATGGCCTAATTTTTAATTAATTATTAATAAATTACAATTAATTTGAAATTCCCTGCACATTCTTGGAATACGATTATTAATTGTGGAGTAGGTATTTTGAATAAAAATAAATAAAATGGTTACATTATAACACAGCACAAAGACTACTTAAAAAGTAAAACTTATCGAAGTATAAAGTGAACAGGAATTTAATCATTAATTTTTAATTAATATTAAATAAATGTTGGTATATATTCTTTGTTAATTAAGCAAACTAAACATTTCCAAAGGAATTGGACTCGGAAGCCGTACAATTAAACTTTGCCATTTAATTCATAAATTTAATTATTTAAATTTAGTTCACAAATTAACGTTAATATGCGCTACTGCTACTAACGTAACTGATATACGTTTATGCTGATTCGAAAAAATTAAATTCTGCAAGGAAAAATGCATTCGTAAAACGTCGATGTCACTAATAGATTAATTAATTCAATAATTTACGATTATTACCTGTGTAGTTGCAACTTAACGAAAATTTTATAAATGCAAAGAAAACCCATCTAAGAGTATCATCGAACGAAAGCAAATCATATCATAGAATGCTTTTCCGTAAAATAAAACTTTAGCCCTGACAACTTTCATTACTGAACTAGATAGTACCTTTGATTAAAAAATTAGTATCTTGAGCCTGACATCTGACAATAACAACTAGAGTAAAAACGCAAATAACAAAAGCCAAATAGCCAAACAAGCTAAGTTTAACGTCAGCTTTCTGCTCGATATTAGGTTAATACTGGGGTTAGCACTGGATTTGAACTCTCCATGTACCTACTGATTAGCTGTCAAACTACTTGGCAACAATCCACTGGACCATGTTCACGTTTCAATTTTACAATATAGCAGACACATCTGGAGTTATCCGATTCGCTTCTTGATTAAAAATTCCATGAACCATAAAACCCAAGTCCGGATTTAATTTGAGTCTGGATAATCCGCCTCCTAGCTGCGACAAATTACATGAGCGACGGATTCAGCCAGACTTCTAAATTACGGTTAGAAATTGGTGATTGAGAGATTAAAAGATTTGATTGATCACACTGAAAAAATAAATCATTTTTGCTGAAGACTTCGACTCTCTGTGTGACAGTTTCTATCTTTCTTTGTTCCTGCTTCTAGTGGTCCAAGACACATATTCCATTAACAGTTTGCTTTAATGCTCTTAGAAGAACTCCGTCGAATAGTAATCCTAAGGTCGCAGAGACTAGACCATTAGGCCTAGAGTGTAGCTTTCAACTGTGAACTTGACCGATGGAGAGTTATGATCATTGTATAACAAAATGAAACTGTCAGAAAATGCTGTCGATGCGAGTCTGCGAAGAATATTCAAAGATAATTTTGATAATATGCTGGATATTTTGTTGAGTCTATTAATTTTGCATCACCTACTATTGCAGTAAGTAGCGTAATTATATGTCAATTTCTTCAGATTTGCAAGGTTAGATCTGAACAGAAAATATCATAATAGGATGGATTGCTGAAGTAGTTGAGAGAAGGAAAGATATATGGAAATTAATTATATGTGATCGAAACACAGGTTGTTGAAACACTAAATAACCCATTCGTATATGGAGAAAAGGCATGCCGAGGGCATGACGGTCTGCTTATACTTCTCTTTCCTTCCGTTCTACCTTCCATGACCTCCTTTAGTAAACTATATCCCTTTAGTTTAATAATTTTTAAAATAGCACTTTTAAATCACACTAGAAGCTGAGGAAGGCATAGGGGACCCGCCTCATCATAAGCAGATCCCCCAAGAATAATGGTAGTCCTATATCAACAGGAATGTTATAAATAATTTAAAGATCACTCGTATGTGGCCATGACGAGAAAGAAAAAAGATAGAGATGGGTAGAGGCGTTATATACCACGGACCTGACAGTAGGCAGTGCACTAAGAGAGAGAGAGAGAGAGAGAGAGAGAGAGCGAGAGAGATCCCTTTAGTATGTGTTCAATCCAGTTCTTCTTCTCCTATTTCTTACAGCAATTTGCAACTATAGACTATATAGAGACGGAAACATAGACTATACAAATCTGAAAATGTTATACCCTGTTCTTCTGCAGATTTTCTACAGTGTCCATCACCTTGGAGTAAGCTCAGAACTGTTCGGGATTTAGAGTCCAATGAGGAACATCTCAATCCATGAGCGCAGGGTTCCGTGAACACCCCACAGGGTTCCCCTTCTCTCAGTGCGCACACGGGACAGCAGGAGCAAACACCCAACTCCTTCACTGGCTCGCATAACGACCTGAAATATGCGTCAGTGGTACATCTCGTAAAAGCTAAGGTTAACGTCAGTTTCCTCACTCGAAATCGATGTCAGTGACGGGCGAGCCCTGGATTTGAACACCGCACATACTGATCCGCGGTCGAGTATCTTACCGACTTCGCCACTGGCTCCAGCCAATGCTGTTGTAATTATTTATGCTGGAGCCTGTGGCGATTTCGGTAAGATATTCGACCGCAGATCAGTGTATGTGGGGTTCAAATCCTGGGCTCGCCCGTCACTGACATCGCTTTCGAGTGAGAAAACTGACGTTAACATTAGCTTTAACAGCTTTTTTAAGATCTTAGAGATATTAGATTGTTACTAGCACTAGGGTACACACCAACGCCAGAAACAGCATTCGATAGGTGAGCGCCTAGGATGCAGATATTGCTACATAATTGTCTCAGAAAAAACAAATATTGCTCATAAAAAATCTCAGAAAAAACAAAGAGGTTGTCAAAATAAACAAACATGGATCAAATTAGTAAATAAAGATCTCAAAGATGTAAATCAAAATTTGAACATATTAGATGAGAGCATCTGAGATCTGGCTGAGGATAGAGCGAAGTGGAGTCAATTAACCTTGAAGCCTACTGCAGGGTCCAAATAGGACGTAGAGCAGTCTCAGTAGTAGTAGTAGTATATAATTGTCTAATTCTATCAACTTTTCTAAAGCAAGATTAAATTATGTTAAAATAATTGTCAAAATGTAATTAAAGAAGACTTAATTGATAATTAAGCTCAACAAATAGTTTATCGTAGAATAGTTAACCGCTGTTTTTATAACAGCAAAGCATTAACCGTTCGTCCGTTTCATCAGACCATTTCATCGCCTTTCGTTATCTTTAGACACTTATAAAAGTTAAACGTTAAAAATTTCTATGAAAGTGATTAAAGAAATAGACATGTAATAGCAAAATAGCAAACCATAATTTATCTAGTGTAGCAATAAATCGTAGTTGTAACTAATTTTAGTGGCACACCTATCAGGAATTAGCGCTGGACACTGATCAATATTGCATGGAGGGCAGTTGAAGTAGGTTTTAAGTGCAGAGAGTTCACCTCGGCTTATGGAACTCGTGGATTCACTAGCCGGAAGACTTTTACCACGGCTCAACAGTGTTACCATGGTAATGAAAAATGCTGTCATCTGAAGTAGAGAACTCATGTTGGATATAAAGACTTCACTTTCACGCTACGATAACAAAAATACTAGTTTTTAGTTTAATTTAATATAATATGGCAGCCGCTGAATCAATGACTTTAATCATTTAGAAATTTTAGAGATCAATGGAAATGAAGCTTTTAAATGAATTACTGAATGAGTGGCTGAAGAAATGATTGATTGTTGAATAAATGCTGACTGACTGATAGACTGAAAGACTAACTGACTGACTAAAACACTGACTGAGAGACTGACTGACTGACTGACCGACTAACTATCTAACAAACTAACTACTGAAAAACTGGCTCACTGATTGAATGAATACATTTTTAAATTGGTAGAATTTATAAATGAACTAATGAATTAATGAGCTGAGACTGAGACACTAATGACTGAGAAAATAAATTAACGATCCAAATAATTACCAAACTAGCGAAGGAATCTAAATTTACTTTCATAACAAAATAAGAAATTTAAATAGAAACAATGACAGAATGTTGTAGCTACTTGTATAGATTACATGTAATGTTGTACATTACATGTTGTCTTTACATGTTAATCATCATCAGATCTTCCCTGAGTCTCAGTTAAACTCAGATTTAGAATATTTTGTAGCAACTTCTGTAGCTTAGGCGCTGACCAACCGAATGCCATTTCTGACTTTGGTTTGGATCTTAATGCATTACTGCCTTTTACGTCACGTGCAGTTTACGGTTAGTCTATACTGGCAGCAATCCGGACTAACACGGGTATACATTACCTATATAGAGTAAGTGGTATTAATAAAAGCATTATCTAAACTCTAAATCAGATCAAAAGATATTTTAAATTTCTAGTTAAGGCATGCATCTAACTCTGTTCGTGTACATTATGTTACTGTGTGCACCCCATTTTGAATATTTGGTGAGAAATTTTCATTAAGTACGTACAAGTATCTGGTCAAGTAAAAAATACCATTACTCAGGTTAAGAAAAGCATGATTTAAGCTAATGGACTAACATTCAAACAAAACCCCTTTTTCGTCCTGTACAGAAGCGCTTGAACTAAACGATCGTGTTGTGAGGTCGTCAGGTTAATCCCAAACCACCAGGGCTGATGCAAAGTAGGACGACCAACGAGGACACAAAAAACTTTGAGGGGAACAATGCACAATTTCTCAGAATCAAATAATATTCGGAAAATGCAACGTCAGAAAAGGACGTTAAACCTTTATTATTATTATTATTATATTATTAGTTTTTTGTGTGCTTTTTTAAATTATTATTATTTGGTCTATTATTATTATTATTAATATTGCTATTATTACTATTACTACTATTATTATTATTAATATTATTATTTTTATTTTTATTGTTTACCCCGGTGTAAAGAACCTGGGATTTGATATTATTATTATTATTATTTTTTTTTTTTTTTTTTTTTTTTTTTTTTTTTTTACCCCGGTGTAAAGAACCTGGGGTTTGATAAAAACGATTCAAGCAATACGTGCTGAATCGCCGCCCGGCTACTCGAGGTCATCAATCGGCTTAAAAGAATTGTTGAAGCAGACTGCATTAAATCTTTGCAAAGTCATGGAAAGCCTTTGCCAAAGAAAAGATGTCTCTCGCTTATCGCCGGTTTGCTCTGCAATAAGTCTGCCTATGCCATTAATAAAGTCAACTCCTTCGGGATTCATCGGGCCCATGGTTTCAATAGCCACCGGAACAACTTCATATCCTAAGGACAGATCACGGTATTTATCCAACTTCCTAGAGGCGGCATGAACAGCAGCACCACCGGCTGTGACTGAAGTCGTATTCAGGTAGGAGTTTGCCATAGTGTCAATGACCGTGACGTCCCAAACGGCACATTTACCGTTGCACCAGGGCACTAAAGTCATGCCGTCCGGACGCTTGCCGTCTGATCTGGACAACCCACTTGGTTCCTTATAGGAAGGGATGCCTGCTCTCGAAAGTGCTCGCCATATTATGTCATTTAAATTGTGATGGCGAGACATTCTACCTGAGCTTCGTTTGCAGGAGAGACCGTGGAGACCTAAAGCGTCGACTTCATGACCGCAGGGGCACATGTGAGGCTCGCAAGTTTTCGCCCCTAAACGGAAACTAACAGCTACTCGAATCGCCTCATTGTCTAAAAATAGCCCACAAGAAGCAACAGGGAGAGCGTGAAGCCAGTCGCTGCTTCTTTTAGTTGATACAGCTAGGAGTCGTGCTCTGTCTACTGCATTGGACTGGGATTCTAACAGACTGTTATAAATCCGATCCACTATAGGACGGTCCCATGATTTCTGGCTACTGACTGAGGTAGAAGGTGGAGCACTGGAGGTGAGGCTTTTGGACCAAACTGACAACGCAACGTCAATGGAACTATCGGCAGAAAGGGAGCACTTATGAAGGATGGCGTCTTGCAACTGCCTCGTTCCCATCGCTGATGCCAAGAAGGCTGAAGGCGCGATATGGGAAACAAGACGAATTCCAAGACCACCCATGCTCACCGGTAGACTGGCTTGCTGCCACTGCAAATCAGACAAATCTGCGTTGATAACGGCGCACAAGCATTGCCTAAGAGCCTCGTCGTAGTCTAAAAGCCGCGGATTAGAGAAGCTCGGACTAGAGCGCAGAACGTGCATAAGTTTAGGTGCACTTAAAGAAAAGCGAAGGATTGTTAAAGCATCATGAGCGGCTAGCGACTTCAAGCGCGATGCTGTACGTTTGAGGTCTTCAAGGCGACTGGATAAAGCGGTGGTAGTAGCTTCTTCTCCAGAGAGTGGCGCGCCGAGTAGAGAACTATGGGATAGGCACATTGGCACAAATGATGACAAAACTGAGTTGCCCGGAGATTTGCAAACTGATGATATGACTTCGCACTTGGTACGATTCAACTGAAGCCCAAATTCTTGGCCTCTGTCGATGATAGTCCGTACATCATTTGCAATCGACGACTCGCAACCACCTAGAGTAATGTCATCTAGGTATCCCACCGTGAGATCGCTAGAGAGAGAAGTAAGGAGAGGGTGAATAGTCAAGCAAAACAGCATGGGCCCTAAGGGATCCCCTTGTTGGACTCCTTCCTGTGACTCAATGCACCAGTCTCCGAACTTCAACCACGAAGGGCTTGAGTAAGCTAGATGGCAGAAACTATACAGCTCTGGTATCCTGTGATGTATTTCGCTGAGCATTCGTGATCTACTCAAGCAATTAAAAGCATTACAGAAGTCTAGCTTTACCACGAAGTGATCAGCTGGCATTGACTCAGCGAAACGGCGAGTAGCGTGAACAGCTGCCTCACAGCCACCTGGAATACCAGCTCCAAGTTGAATTGGGCTCAAGTATTCGCTGAGAGCAGACACTGCATAGCGATTTGCGCATTTAGCGGCTAAACGACGCCAAGTGTAACCCACTGCAATGGGGCGAATGCCGCCAGATTTCTTATTGAGTGCGAAGAGTTTACCACCAAACAGCACCGGTTGGACCTCAGGGGGGCAAACACCTCTAAGAAGGAGATTCACGAAAGAAGTCAAAGCGGTCAAAAATGTCCCAGCCGACTCTCTACAAGTCACAAGCTCCAGAAGATGCTGAGGGCGAAGGCCATCAGGACCACCTGCTGAGCCTGCTGGAAAGCTACGTACAGCTTTGACAACATCCTGCTCTGAGACTTGAATGGGCGGAGTCTCCATTGAGTCCGGAAGGAGTGCCATTATACTGCTACTAGCTGCGGGTGGGTGCTTGGCCTTCAGGATATTGAAAGTGTTTAAATTGCATTGTGCTGGACTTTCGTCTGAACAGAGGATGCGCACAGCTGCCGAAACATTTCCATCTTCCATTTTGGACCTGACTGCTGAGGCACGGGAGTCATGAGAATGATGAGCTCTTTTAATTCTTTCTACGACCGGCTCAGTGGGAGCACTAGTACCTAGGCCCTCCAACCTTTTCTTAATTAAAGAGCTTAGATTATGCCTTTTACCTGTGCGAGCAGGGACTTGCAAAACCGAAGATGCGAAAAGCAACAAATCTGACCAGTATGATAAAACTGAGGGATCGCTTTCGATCTTACGGAAGGCATCAATCAAGGCTGCTGAACAAGCAGGTCTGGCTGATTTGGGAATGTGTTTTATTGTTGGTCGCGACAAGCAGGGATGTTCAAGAATGAGCGGCTGAGAGGAAAATGAATTGCGAGCTAAGTTAGCAGAATTGGGAGCAGCAGTGGGAGGAGAACTCTGTCTAGCCGAACCAGAGTCGCAGCTCCGATTCCTGATCTTATTCCTTATATCAGAAACTGCAAGACCTGGTTGCGAAGCTGCCGCCTGTGCGGAGATCTGCAAGGGAGGTTGGTTGGAACCCGGGCAACGATTATTATTATTATTATTATTATTGTTATTATTATTATTATTATTATTATTATTATCATCATCATCATCATCATTAAATCGACTCATTATGTTATGAGAATCATTTTACGATACTATTGAGGCGGCCAGCTTCAATTTTGAGGTGGTCATGGTCACTTTAAGCCTCGCCCATGAGAAACGCCCCTAGCTTTATCTCAAGGGTGTGCCTAATCTTAGGTCCAGCAGATATTACACAATTTATCTGTGTCGCCATACAGGTATTAGTGCTTTCATGCTCACTACTGTCTAAAATGCTCTTCATTTGACGACTTAGATAAAGATTTAATGGTTTATATTGGGGAATATTTCTTTTAATTTTAGAGCTACTAATTGTCATAAAATGCCTTCTTCAATTGTATACCGGTTCCATTTTCAAACATTCCGTTCCTTTAAATGACTTTTTAAATCCTGTATTCTGTTATATTTTTAAAGCAAACTACATTAGCAGCAAATGCAGCTATTTCCTATGTCCTTTTAATCACAACAAGGGTTACCAATCCCAAAACTAAACAGATTCCTAGCAATGACGTAGACAGAAATGATTTACGCTTCCGCTAACAGGTGGAATTAGATTCATCTGAAACGAAACCTGATCGGTCGTGTTCTGTAAAGATTTTCACAGGATCTCAGTTTTAAATCAGAGCTTAATTTAATGGCACATACGTAATGCGTCCTTGTAGAGGCCAATCCGATCTCTCTCTGAAACTAAATCTTCCGTTTAGCGTGTAGCAAATCCCTATTCGGGGTCAACACAGAAGGGACTAGATAGGAAATGAAACATTAAGATCCATCTGCCTAACGCCACCAAGTGTACACGACTAGAATTTATTCGCCCCTTGGAAGAGATAAGCCCACGTCTCTACGCAGTCTCGAACCCGCGACCTCTCATTCAAGAAGCGAGCTCTCTAACACTGTGCCATGAGGCGAAATATTAGAGAGCTTTAATTAGAGATTTTTAATTATATTTGATCATAACACAGAATGCAGAGCTTCTATAAAAGTAGATTCATTTTAAAACTTTGAATACTTTGAACTTCTAACTGCCCTAGAGGAATTGAAATACACGAGCAATTAGGAAATTTTTCAGTTCAGTACGCTTTTCTAAATATTTGGCTAAAAGTTTTCTCATTCTTAATTCTTTCTCGTTAAGAAGTTCGAAGCTTTCGATTTAATGTCAGATTAATTATTGTTAACTAATAGTATCAAGTGAAGCCTTAATTTAGACAACGTTTCGCTAAATACATGTATAATATTTATTATACACTCTATACGATATTCGAAACTGCTTTAGTTTGACTTGAGCGAGATGTCACCCTGCTTCTCTGGTTGGCTATATCTCTTTACCGGTCCTGTAAATGTCAAAGATTTTACTCTCAGATCATCTATATATATATATATATATATATATATATATATATATATATACATATATATATATATATAGGGAATTGAACCCGCTGATATACAACCAGCCGAATTTTAAAAAATGAACTTTACTTTTTGACATGGAGGGATAGTAGCATGAAATCTCAGAGACAAAGGCAAAATATGGCAAAGCACGGCATGGCATGACATGGCATGGTATGGTATGGTGTGGCATGTTATGGTATGGCATGGTATGGCATGGCATGGTAAGGCATTGTATGGCATAGTATGGTTCCTTCGTTAATATAAAGAAAAATAGGTATTAGAATTGATGACATTATAGGTTACATTTGAACAAAAATTAAGTGTGTATATAGGAATACAGCGTCACGAAATTTTAAAAGTTGAGCCTGAGACCTTCAATCGCATGATTTGCAAAATATATATTTAACAATTGCCTAGTGATTACAAGATGTGGTATTAAAAATGATAAATATATAGCCAGAGATTATCATTTCAATATAAAATGTGTTTAGCCTAATTTACAGCAATATCAAGGGTTTTTAAATATCAGTAACATTTTCATTCCTGCAAATTTTGTTTTACAGTAAACATTTAGATTGAAAAGTGAAGCTTAACAATCAATTGAGCTTAGAATGTCAAGATATATCAGATATTTGAAAAAAGAAGCACACTTTTCGCTTAAGACTTTATCTTGTAAGCTTAATTCTGCAGTAAATGTAGATCAGTTTGAATCGCATTTTAGGGCTGACAGTAAGACAACATAATTCTACAGCTTTCGGCCTAGGCATCCAATGTAAAAGTAATCCTTAATATGGGTATACAAAGAGTATACAGAAGTCATATATTCCGGTACAGATCTTTCAAGGAGGGAACAGATACAAGAAGCTTATTTATTCAGATGCAGTATTTTTACAATTACATATTCTAAGTTATGCCCAGGTCATATGAATAGGACACTTTAAAAGAGGGAGGGGGTGGTTTGCTGAAGGATGTAATAGAAGGAAGAATGCAAGGAAAAGAGTAGATGCAGACCAAGGCTTAGAATGTTCAATGATTTTATAACAAATTCGTCTAAAGAGATTAAAAGGAAAGCATAGAATAAAATTGGTAGAACGAGTTATAAGCTATGGACCAGAATTTAGGCAGTGCTCGTATATTTGTTCCCTTCTCACGTACAAATATACGAGCTAAATGCATATCAGTACATGGTCCAAATCTGTGGAATAATTTGCCAGATGTTATAAAAAATGCTACGTCTATGTCTAAGAAAGAATTTTTTAGTTTAATATTTAATCAATATTAATTAAGCCTTTATGTATTTATACTAGTTAGTAAAGCTCTCCTTGAACGCTTGCACTAGTTAATTAGTCAATACATTTGTTTCATCATATTTTCATTTTCTTGTTTTATTATTTTTCTTTGCACTTTAAAGTTTAGTTTAAATAGTTAGCTTTTTGCTATTTGGATATATGATCTTAGTTTACTTATTTAATTTGTAATAATTTAGAGATGTTTTTTTAAATTTATTTTGAGTTTCACTTGCCAGTGTCTGGCCATTTCCTAATTTGATTATGTTCAATTGTATGGCTACCAACGGTTTTACGGTAATTAGTAATGTAATAGAGATTTAAGTATTTCAGACTTAAGTAGACTATAGCTGCTAATTATGGTATTACCGTACAGAGCTATGGTATCTAAGGTATCCACTCTTCTAAGGTATCCACTTTCGTATTGTCATTTGTTTATCAAACTACATGCACGTTCCTATTGTTTGTATAGCCTGTTCTGTGATGAACAAATAAACGATAATAAACTGAAAAAGTAGATGCCCATGCCATAGCAAAGTAGATAAACCATTTACTGGAGACGTTGAAAGCGACAAGAATTTAGGAAGCATTTAAACAACTGAATGGATTTAATATTTCTCTTATATCTAGAGCAAAAATATAGCAAATCTAATTATAGTAGACCAATATAATATTATAGTAGATTCGCATTATGAAAATTATTAAATATTCAAAATTAGAGTGCTACTGTCGTCCATGACAACATCGAACACTACATGCCAGTAGAATATAGTACTACTACGTTAAACATTTGTTGACGTTATAGGTGATGCATTACTCTCTCTCTCTCTCTCTCTCTCTCTCTCTCTATATATATATATATATATATATATATATATATATATATATATATATATATATTTACACACACACACACACACACACATATATATATATATATATATATATATATATATATATATATATATATATATATGATATCTTCATGATATCTTCCTGCGAGAATTAACCTCAGAAGACATATTTTTCCAAGCCATAGCCTACAAAAGGTATGAATATGGCATAACTTGTTCAATAGGGAATAACTTGTTCAAATTGACAGTGTTCCTTTGATCGCGAAAGCAGACTCTGAGTATGAATATGTACTTTGAACCTGATATTTTAGAATATTATTCATATATATATATATATATATATATATATATATATAGTATAAATATAATATACATATATGAATATATATATATATATATAGAGGCCTATATATATATAAGTATATATACGTATATATATATATATATATATATATATATATATATATATATATATATATATTCGTATATAGTATATATGCGTATATATATATATATATTCATGTATAAATATACATAATTATATATAATATAATATATGTATATTAATATAATTATATATTATAGGCCTATAATTATGTATGCTTTATATTGCCTAATGTAATTATATAAATGTAATGCAGTTAGATATATCTAAAAATTAGACATGTTATATCAACGGTTAGATATATACGTTAGGGAAGATTGCCTACCTACCTTTTGTAATATCGGAAGTGAAGAAGACCTGGAGACAGTTTCTTCTCTACTGTGGAAGTTCTGTTCAACTCTAATAAACAACTCTACACCTCGAGAAGCCCTTGAGACAGAAAGCGTAGGACTAGAAATGACATTAAGTCCTGAGTACTGATTGTCGGCCATGTTTGAAGCTAGATATAATTATGACTTAGAGCGAACTTGACGATAACAACAACCTCGGAACTCAATTAAGAATGGAAAAATATTGGGCCTAAAATATAGATTTTTTGTAGAGATGAGAATATTTTTGCCGTGTGTTCTGTTTTGTTATGTTCGTTAGAATTGCCGCGGGAGGGTATGCAAAGACTTTTGCCATGGATATGATATTTAAAGGAACTCAAATTTAGTAATTTTATAAGCTTAATGTTTGCGAAGCAATCCAAATGAAGCGATCGTAATGTTAGGCCAAATTCACAATATAAGTAAACTGTATTTCGAAAACAAATGTAGGCTACATGTAGTCCTATATACATGTTCATGTAGTTTTACTTTGTCTTCTCTCTAGTCCACAAAATATATAGTCGGTTCAAGTTATACCTTCTGTCCAAGGTTGGAAAACTGAACACTTATAATCGAATTGACGCCATTTAAAAAAATCTCACTCAAATGTGATAACATTAAATATAAACCGTAGCCTAAAGTTATCTAACTAATATTTTGCCTTGTGGGAGGATCTAATTAGATATAGCTCAGCATCAACCGGTTCCTATACATGCAATTTCCGGTTGGTCTATTCTCATGTTTTCTACAACCGGCCAGTAGATACATCTGATCTTTTTAGTTTATTACAAATTATTTATTTTACTATTTTTAAAAGTTTAATTATTTTTAAATACACAGTATCAAATAATTGCATCCTGACCCAGTTTTGTGGTTAATTGATTTATAAATATCTTATTTTTTATTCCTAGAATAGTTTTCTTCCAATTTAAGGAAAGAATCGAATGTCTCAAGATAGCGTGTCAGTTAAATTCGATAAGTTAATCAGGATTAATGAGTGATGTGCGCAGAAATCATTTCCTGTAATGCTATCATCACAAAGTTAATGAATTTGAGATATCGTCAAATACCGTCAGATGAAGTCAAATTACGCAAAATAATTAGTTTTTTCATTTCAAAACCGGAGCATATTGCCAGATAGGTAGACGAATTATAAAATGTAAAAGAAATTCATTCAAAGAAGACTATATGGAAAAGTATATAGGCCATCATAACATACCGTAGTTTTCAGCATCATCAAAAGCATCTATTATATGTGTTATACACGATGTTGTGTCCGGAACACTTTAAATCCTTAAATATAGAAACGCTTATTTGGATAGAATACTGCAAATTAATTTATATTTAATAGAAGTATACTCCATCTAAATCATGAAAATACTGATATATTATATCATTCTACACGGCGTAATATATTATTTCTTATATATCATCATCCAAGAATAAAAAATATTTAAAATAAACTTTAAAAAATAATTTTAAAAAGCAATTAACAAATTATTTAAATAATAAAAAATAAATAATTACAGTCAATAGTATTTATAATATTTCATCAGCATCATCAAAAGCATCTATTATATGTGTTATACACGATGTTGTGTCCGGAACACTGAACAATAGGTCAACCGTTTATTACATGAGTCGTAAGAGGCGACAAAGATAATATACTGAGGAAGGCAACGGGTAACCGCCTCAGTATCCATATTTTCCCAAACTATAGGCTACAAAAGCTAGAAATTAGGACATTGGGCATTGCTTTGTGAAGTGATTAACTTGTTGATCTATGCAGTGCTCATGAAGAAGCGTGAAGACAGACTCTAAGTATGATTATGTACCTTGGGCCTGTCGCTTGACTGAACACTGGAGAAAGAGGGAGAGAGAAGAAGAAAGAGAGAGAGAGAGAGATAGAGAGAGAGATACAGTGTAAGTTAATTACAATGAACTTTTACAGATACATGTACAGGGTGAGTAAAAAAAATGATAACACCTGCAAAAAGTTTGAATATCTCAGGCTATTGTTAATATTTGTAAGTTAAACTTTTACCAATTAATAAAGGACTAATTTCTGGTGGGGTGGCCAATTTTCATCCATTTTGGTGCATAGATTGTCCAGTTACGCAAGTTTCAGCAGAGCAACCCGCCATTTTTACCTAAAATGGCGTTTGCTACAACGGTAAGGGCAGATTGCACTTCATTGACGAGAAGGTAAGGTTGAACTCTCAGTATTACGTCAGTACTTTGCTTCCGGAGCTGTTTGATGATTGCCCTGCTCTTCTACCAAATGGTTTCATCTTTCAGCAGAATGGTGCTCCGTCTGATGCATCTCGTCATGCACAGGAAAGGATCAGCGAGAGAAACCCGGATTACATCAAGAAGAATGAATGGCCTCCAAACTCACCCGATCATAATCCTCTGGATTACCATATCTGGGGAACCATGCTGCATCTCTATCAGAAACACCAGCCGAAGCCTAAAATCAAGACAGAACTGCAGGAGGTGCTTTACGCCATTTTTAGGTAAAAATAGGGGGGTTGCTCTGCTGAGACTTGATAACTGACCTGTCTATGTACCAAAATGGATGAAAATTGGCCACCCCATCAAAAATTAGTCCTTTAGTAATTGGTAAAAGTTTTATTGTAAAATATTAACAATAGCCTGAGTTATTCAAACTTTTTTCAGGTGTTATCATTTTTTTACTCACCCTGTATATAATAATGATAAGAGTATATGTTGAATACAAAATGTTTGATAAGTTGCTACATTTTTCCCAAGTCCCTAGATTTGTCAGTTAAGCAATTATTTTACGGAAATAAACTAATTGTTCAATTTATATAAATAAACTAATTTTTCAAATAATTTTTTTCCTCTTTCTCTCCCTCTCTAGTGTTCTGACGATTGGCAAGGTCCAAGGTACATACTTAGCCAAATTATACTCGGAATTCTCTTTCCTGCTACGCAGCACCCCTTAAAATTAGCATATGTTACCATTCGCAAAATACTATAGCCTACTACATCCATGTATTATATCGCCTATAGCTTGCGAAAACTTTGGCTTCTGAGATGGTTACTCTTTGCCTTCCACCGTTCATACCTATAGTCGATTGTTACGATATGGTGAAAGTGTGCGTGAGTATGGACTGTTAAGTTTGATCTATTCTTCAAAGCCTCGGACAGCGAAAATTCCATTCAGCTTTAAATCTCGAAGAATAATGTTATAATTAATAAATATTTCTACTGTATATACATTGTACATGAACTGTCTAAGCAATTTAAAACTATAAATATAAAGCTGTCCATTTCGCAACATCAAGAACACAATATAGGACGTTCTGACTGGAATTTGAGCCTGTGTAAGTAACCCTTATATTATAGATTGAACAAGTTTATTGCTGACTTAGTCAAGAAGCAAGGTTTGGCCAGAGTACGAAAGATGTAGATGTGTGCTAAGGTTGGATTGGAGGGGGGGGGGGGTTCAACTTTCTAGTGTCCATAAATTATTAAATGTAATCTTTCGCGAGACTCTTCAATCAGTCAACGTTTTAAAGATTTCGCCCTGTGGTGGAAGATTGGTTCTAAATAAAGTTGACTCAATATAAACAGGAGAACCATATTATATAATGTAGGCCAATAATATATATATATATATATATATATATATATATATATATATATATATTATATATATATACTGTATATATATACATATATATATATATATATATATATATATATATATATATATACATGTATATATATATATAATATAAGGCTATAATATAAGTTATACATACATGCATACATATATATAATATTTTTAATTATGTTGATCTAGATCTGATCATGCAGTTTAATATCTCAGTGTGTCACGGTGGAATCCATTTTAACCTGCAATCTCGCTCATTATCCTATTTTCCTTACTATTCTTCGCTATTGAACCAAATCCGAACTGACGAGCAAAAGTTTTTAAAAAAGATGAAAAATTCAAAACCCAGAGTACCATGCAGTCCAAGGAAATTTGCCAAGTGATATAGGAACAGACCTCAAGAATTATACATAAGTTTAAGCAACGTGTAATTTTTTCATATTTTTTTCTATCTCTGCAGTGATTATTATATATTCATTTTATTACATGAAATCTGACACCGCAGAAAATGTACACACATACCAATGGCAATATACATGTGTAGGAAGCAATGAACATAATATTATGCAGACATTGTTTCAAATAAACTTAATATGAGTCATTCTCTGCAGTGATTTATCATTGGTTTACCTCTTCAACCGTAGTTTATATTATATAGGCCTAATCATATAATTAAAAATGCAATTTACTGCAATTTCAGTCGGCACGTAACTCTATTAGGCCTACAACATTGGGTGGCACAGGAATTAATATATTTATTGAATTTTAAACAGCTATTGGCGAATGCAAAGCATTATGAAATGCATGACTAATAACAGAATGTCTTAATAGCGTAGGGGTAACGTCATGAAGTTTTAAATGACAGATCCTGAGGTGAATTTAACCATCGTGGTTTCGAATCCCAGCCACTGCTGGGATTCGAGAGTAAAATCTCGTAATCATCTGAGAGTAAAATCTCGAACATTCACTACTGGACTGGTTACACGGAAAATGGAATAAATTATCTAACGGTTTAAACATGTGGTATTAAAAGTGTTAGATATCAACGTTGTTGATCATTTCACTATAATGCGTGTTTTACTTTTATGACTGCTTTTGTGCTGAACAGCATTTTACAAATTCGCTCCATACAGGCCTACGTTCGTCTTAAAATGTTCCGTGCTGTCATTGACGACAGTAGTAATCTTTTTAATGTTTTTGATATTGTTGTTGTTCTTGGCATGTTGGTATGCCAACATATCTGAGGATTTGATTTTCATCGCAGTGTTCGCTGTTGTTTTGAACAACGGTAACGCTCCAGCCATTTAGACTTTGGACTGATTTCCTGGATTCTGGAATTTGCACCGTTTTTGGACCTTTTTTTGCTCGCCAGTTTGATTTTGTCTCAATAGTGCTCGATGTTGTCATTGATGACTAGCACTCTAATTGTTGTTGTTGTTGTTGTTTAGCTGTCGTATTTGCTTTTAATCATTGATCGGATGCAGTTTGGGCACTGTTTATCACTGATTATTTATATTCATCGTTTGCCGATAAATTAAGGTTTTTGAGAATTTAGGCAATCCGGAGTATCACTATGGTAGAGCTGAGTGATCCGAAGGGCCCTGTAAAAGAGGGCATCGATAACACGATATTTATACTACCCGGGATCGTCATTATTTCTTTAGTAGGTTGGTTACGTTGGAATGCTACTTTTTAACATCTTCCACGATTACAACCTGCTTCGTGGCATAGTGTAGCTGGGGTCCTGTATGCTCAAGTAAAACCTGCCTAAAGCACGCAGTTTAAGTTCATGTAAATAAAAATGATTTAATCACTAATCTAATTTTACAATTAAATTGAAAATGGCAATCGTGCATTGCAATTTGATTGCACATGGACGGCATGTAATTAAATTTGCTTTGATGCGAATGGCAGAATTATGACCTTATATGATAAATACTGCATTTTTTATTTCGACATTTATTGAAGTTTTATTTCCTACTTCTTATAAATGTTTAAGAATTACAAAATATCATCTATTTTACAGATATACCAAAGTAGTTTAATTAAGAGCACCTACCATATGTTTTTCTGCTTTATTCAACTCCTTTGAGTTGTATAAATGTATTTGGGCACATATTTCATACATTTTAGTGTTTATATTTTTTCTTTCTAAATTTTAAAATTGTAAATATATTTATTTAACAATGGCATTGTTTTATATAAAAAAATGGCTAAAAACTTATTTCATTATTTAGGTAACTTTGTAGTTGTGTGGACAAATTTATCTTCATAAACTTACACATTGTTGTCAACATAAACAACATCATTGTTTTGTGGAATGGAGAATTTGGTAGCATTCTAAAGGCTACCTCTCAATCTTTTGCATACCTGAGTACAGATATAATTATTGACCTCACTCTAAAATACAATACCGCATTCTGAATTCTCAATTCTGAATGATATTTTGCAGTGTGTATTTAAAGTCTATAGACGTCTGCTAACTATAGATATATTTCCACGGGCACACGTCTTCATATATTAATCAGAGTTAACTTGTAATTTCACTGCATTAGTTCATACAAAAATCGATATGCTGTCTAATTTCTGTTTATATGTATATGTATGTGTACAAGTTTATGTATTGTATTCACTTACAGAATATAATAAAGTATAGTTCTATCATTTACTGGCTGTATCACAACTCTCTATACATAAGTTGCATTCAGTTCAAGCATTTCGATGTTAGCTCAATTATAGCTTAGTTGTATTTCTAGCTTTCATATAATTATCGTTGAGTAATAAACAAGTAGTGAAATTCTTAGGCTGCCTGACTCTAGAGCTCTAGGTTCCTAGCTCAATGCCATGGCTCATGTGTTACAGATATCCATTCCGGCAATGAAACTTATTTTAACGTTGTTTTTTATCTTTAGCGGACTAACAGATTTCTGTTTGACATCCGACATTGCCTTATTGGTAGGAGCCAGACATTAAATTCTTATTGATTGCATGCTTAATTGATCTTGTTGCAACTGATATTAGGCCAATTCTTAGTAAATTAATTACGATCAATTGACGATACACAAAAAAGCAATTCCCTTAATGCAAGATTTGCTTTATATTATGTTTCAGCATTCTTTGTGTACAAACTGGTGAAAAGTTTGCGGGATCGTTCTATTGCCAGGGAAGAGAAGAAGAAACTGAAGCAGCAAAGACGCGAGAAAGAGCAGGCCAAGAAAAGAAAATAGATACAAAGTAACTGTATAAGATTGAATTGCCTGTTATAGTAACATGCTGAAGTCATATAAGTCCTGCTTAGTCATTTTATGTTAAAGTTAGAAATTTTATGTATGGAATGACTATTTATTCATGTGTCAAGCTATATTTTTAGTTATTTTTTGTCTATGTAGTGCTGTGCATTTACATACAATATCATTCCAATTTGGCACAACTCTGTGTTTCGTTATAAGACAGTATGCATTTATTTGACTAGTATATGGAAGATTTTAGTGTTACTAACGTTAAATAACCTTTTATTAATTTCAGACCACTATCACTGGTTTAGGTAAAGATATAGACTATTTCATTCATTAAATTTAAACAGGCATAAAATTGAAAATCGATAATATTCGTAGATTTTATCCATTAACAGACTATATAGTTATTTAGAATACCTTGTCTGTGTAAAGTAAGCCGTGCCTGCTAGTATTGGACTGTAATTGCTCTAATGTTGTTGCTACCAGTTGCAGTTTTCTGCATGATTTTAAATAAAGGGACTAGGATTTAAAATAATATAATTTAATGAAAATAGAAGAGTTTCATTTGACCAAAATTTGCTTGTTTACTTATTCTTCAGCTTTTCTTAAGTTGTGTTCAGCCATTTAGCAGGTCAAGGTACATATTCCTACTAAAAGCCTGTGATCTATAAAGAGCACTCCTTCACCAACTATAAAGCAAAGCGTACTCCTTTGATTAATAGTTAATCCCTTCACAAGAGTCTATCCCTTGTCCAAACTTTATGTTGCTATAGCTTGAGAAACATGGCTTCTGGGTTTATTTTTTTTTGCATTCCTCAGTTCATACTTAGTCCCCTCTTACAACATGTGCATTTGCCATTGGTTATGCTTCAGTAGCCTGGGTTCAACAAAAACATAACTTCAGCTTCAACGTATTGAAATCATTGTGTGACTGATGAAGACTATGCCGTAATACTGATCACCAACTTGCATGAGATTGTTAACTACGTCAACCCAGTTGCATATATACATGTAGAATTAAATTTTTGAATTCTTAGTTCTGTTCTTTATCCTGTAAATTGAGTACTTACCTATATAATAAATTAAAATGTAATGTTCACTTTTTCGCCTGAGGATGATTTTATGCAGTTACTGTTGATGAATCTTTAAAGAAATAGTGAGAGCCAATGGAAGTTGAATATCTATAGAAAGATATAGATATCTATAGATATCTATAGAGTCTTGCAAACTGGTCTTCAATGGAAAGTAATGAGATTTTAGACTGCCTAGAAAATTATAGTGCCAGTACTTGTTCTGTAACCTAGTTTTAAAGAATTTCATGTTGGATTATAAAACTTGAATTTATGAGCATCTGCTGATATTAAATATTACTATCTGTTGTGGTAAAATGAACAGCCCTAGATTAACAAATATCACAGAGATAAATAAGACATCATGTTGTGTAGTTTTTTAAAGATTGGAAAAGTGTAAATTGTATGTGTGAGTGTGTTAGTTCTTTGCAAACTTAACTGAATGCTAATAATATTTGTAACTCTGACTATTATGTACTGGTATGTTTTGAAGCTACTATCATGCCATCAGTATGTCATTAACAATATTTTGATTGATATAATTATCTGGAATTTGCTGCTAGCTATTGGTGTAGATCATTTGGCCTTATAAAATGTAATAATGAAAATTTCTTTCGTATATAATTGAATTATGATATTGATTTGAAAATAACTGTTAAGATATTATGATGTAATAATGTGCTTTGGATTATTATTTGTAAAAATATAAGATTATATAGTGTCACTATCATGGAGATACAGCAGGAAGTTAGGCAGCAGCAAGAGTATAAATATTTTGAATGCTATTAAAACATACTGTAGCTTTCTGATTCTGATCTTTAAATTCATGAATATTATATAAATACAAAATAATAAGCCTTTTTTTATTTTATTCATTATTTTTTGCATGAAGTTAAAAACTGATTTCCAACGCAAATCATTGCAGTTTTCTTTAATCGCGTATTCTTTTTTTGAATTGAAAAAGCTTTAGGGTTTTGGCAGTTCATGTATTTGACATTCTCTCTGTATTGTACAGCATAGTGATGAAGATAGCTAGTGTCCTTTTTATTGACAAAAGAGTTGATAAACCTTTAATGTGGTTAAGTATTATTATGAATTCACTATGTGTATTGTACATACTAAATGGCTGTTAAACCATTGCTGATTTGATTAGGCGTCTCGAATATTAAGTTATATTTCGTAGGAAATTCATGGCATCCTTATTGTTACTTGTATTACTGCTAATTGTCAGTCAAATGTTGTATTGTGTGTTATTTACTCAGTGATTGCGCTATGAAATTTAAGCAGTCTTATGGATGAATGGCTAAAGCTGTTAAACTCCATTAGAAAATTAATTCTGTTGTTACATACTCCTCATCCTCAGTTTTACAGTAGATGAATTCAATTGTGTGAAAATGTTTAAAATCAGTTTTGAATATGTTAGTATCTCATCTGTGCCATGTAGTCTCCAACAGTAGCCGTGCAGTTCTGAAATTGACGTTACAATTATTTCAGATTCTTTTAGACAACTGAGGTTTACTTTTAAGACAATAATAACTTCAGTTCTGTTTCTTCTCGATACGATTATGCATTTCCTATATTAATTAGTAAAAGTCGTGTCCACTATATTACTTTAAAATAAAAGTAGCTCGGTGTGTTGAACTTGTAGTAACTTTGTTGAGATTTTAAATTTGACTGATCCATCATAATGTACATTGAACTCTCGTGTGTTTGATTCCTGGATGATCTAGTCAGAGAAAAAATTCCTAAAATCATTTTCTGTTGAAGTTGCAAGCGGATAATTAATTATTAGAAATTTAAAACATCCGAACTAGCTATTTAACATGTGGTGAAGAGTGATAGATGTTGTACTGATTGATTATTTTAGTTGAATGTGATTAACCTTGAATCGCTAGGATTTGCTACCTTAAAAGAGTAGAATTAGTGCTGGGTCGGGTGTAGTAGTGGAGTGGGGTGTAGTGGTGGAGTCGTGTGTAGTGGTGGGGTCGAGTGTAGTGGTGGGAACGGGTGGAGTGGGGTGTAGTGGTGGAGTGGGGTGTAGTGGTGGAGTGGGTGTAGTGGTGGAGTAGGATGTAGTGGTGGAGTGGGGTGGAGTGGGGTGTAGTGGTGGAGTGGGGTGTAGTGGTGGAGTGGGTATAGTGGTGGAGTAGGATGTAGTGGTGGAGTGGGGTGTAGTGGTGGAGTGGGGTGTAGTGGTAGGGAGGCTGGAGCCCCCAAATAAGCCGACAATATGCTGATGACTGTGCAGACTTTGGGGGGCACTTCGATTAATTCAGGCGCTCATGTACTGACTCTGTGTGTCTTGTTTAGAGTACTGATTGAAAGTAATCATGTGATAGTTGCTGTCTAACCTGGTATGTCTATAGTATGTCACCTTGACGGATTGTAGTATTATAACTATAGATTTCGATTTGCTTGATATTTTAATTGTAACGTGGATTGTGTAATGTGTCTTATAAATTAAAGAAATTGTGTAACGCTAACTAGCATTATTTTGTAGGATTAGGATTATTTGCGTTTAAAGGGTACAGAGAATCATTTTTGGATAGTCATGTTTGAATTTCGACTGAATTTTAATTATCATACATATATTCCTGTAGCTTTATCGAAATCATGCTGCCTACCTGATGAATGAAAGATTGTAAATTCGGCCTCCCATTACATCTCTTAGAAATCAATCAATAGCAAATGTTAGCTTTAGTACACGTCTAAGTTAAATCTCTTTTACTGCTACAGCAACAACAAAAACCATTTGAGTGCTTTTTTGTCGTCAATGACAACATCGAGAATCGATTAAAGAATTAGCCTATATTGCCATAGATTGCCGTCGCTGTGTCAAGACTAACTCTGATCTATTGGTTTAGTAGCTTGAAGGCACAAGATCACCTTTTTTCAACATCCTCTTAGTCGTCCTCTCTAGTACCTGTGGTTTCGATTGGTTTATAATCTAAACTTTAATTAGGGAAATATGGTGTGGCCTCTCACGTTATATTGGACGAAGATACTGACCCAAAGTTAAGGCTCTTTGTATTATGTATTATTGCATGGACGCATATCAGGCATGTATCAGGCAAAAAGATCTATGATTAGGTACTATTTGACATATAGAACTTGTTATTAAATTCAGTAGAAAACTTTTTTTAATCCAGTGCCTCTTTGTCTGTCAGATAGTAATTCAAAGCTAGCTAGTGCTGTGATATTTTAGTTTACGAAAACGGAAATAGGATCCCACACCCCCCTTTCCCCCACTTTTCACAATTCCAACGCTGCCCACAAGATGATCTTTCTTACCGATGACGCTACGGTGCCGTATTTTTTAATTTTTTATATTACTGACTACCTTGACTGCATTGCATTAACTGTTTAAGGGCGAGTACATTGTCAGTTACGCTATAATTTCTATATTTATTTATTTTGAACATTACAAAGGGTCTAATATAGCCTTGTACAGTTCATATACATGATGATATACATGACGGCGGGATTAGCGCACTTGGTTTAGTTGCGCGTCAATTATCGAAGTTAAGCTTCATCGACCTCGGTTAGTACTTTGTGGGTGACCACCTTGGAAGACCGAGTGTTGGTATTAGCTTAGGAAGGAAAAAATCCCAGGGTGATGGAAGGTTATTCTTAAATCCGCGCCGGCTGCAATTGATGCGCCATCAAAAGGCAACGATTACTAATAACCATGGAGAGGAAGGAGGAAATGGGTCTTAAACAAGCATCTGTGCTTCCTGACCCAGTGTGTCGCTATGTTATGTTATATAATCTCAATTTTACTCAAATAGCAATCAAAAGAATAAACCGCAGTGATCATAAAGCAGAAGTTATTTAAATAATTAATAAATGAAATATGAACTTTTGAAAGAATATATAGAAATAGTCAGACATTAATATTTGATTAATTAAAATAAATTTCGGCTGCTATTGTTTACATTAATACTTTTTTTGTTCGCATAGTTACACACATGACAAACCGACGTTACACGTATGACTTACTCTAGCAAGACTTACCATTTGACACTACGATGATATATTACTTTAACATTGTCATTGTACAAACGAACAAACTTTGGCTTGTTGACATGTTAATTAATTGTTCTACAGCGGATCAGTAGGTGTAGGGTTCAAATTCAGTGCTCTCCCAGTCACTTGCATATTATCGAGTAGAAAACTGACGTTATACTTGGACTCAGCCTTTAATCGAACGTATGGTATTGTCTACTTCAGGACTGCATAAAGACGATCCATTTTAAACAGTTGATGTAAATAGTTGATGTAAATTTTGCTGCTTTGCAAAATCTGAGCGATCACTTAAAGTCGATCACATTAAAGCTGAAGCCTAAAGGCTCCAATAAAATTTGACCAAGACATAATCTTTCGGATAAGATTAACGTAATCTTTCTGATAAAATTAACGTAATCTTTCGGATAAGATTAACGTAATCTTTCTGATAAAATTAACGTAATCTTTCGGATAAGATTAACGTAATCTTTCTGATAAAATTAACGTAATCTTTCGGATAAGATTAACGTAATCTTTCTGATAAAATTAACGTAATCTTTCGGATAAGATTAACGTAATCTTTCTGATAAAATTAACGTAATCTTTCGGATAAGATTAACGTAATCTTTCGGATAAGATTAACGTAATCTTTCGGATAAGATTAACGTAATCTTTCGGATAAGATTAACGTAATCTTTCTAATAAGATTAACGTAATCTTTCTGATAAGATTAACTTGTTATTTCTGATTAGATAAATGTCACTTAAATGCCATTTTAAAGAATATTAGAAAGATAGTAATCATGATTTAGTCATGTAAGTATAGTGTAAAGCAGGAAAAGCTAGTGTTAGCGTCAGTTTCCTCACTCGAAAGCGATATTAGTGACGGACGAGCCCAGGATTTGAGTCCCGCACATATTGATCCGCTGTCGAATACCTTACAAACATCGCCACTGGCTCCAGCCAGTAGCAAATGTTGATCAAACAGTAGGCCTTAATTTATCCGTTAGTTTTTTAAATTATTAAGTTATACGATTGATTAACCGCACTTGTTGCAGAATTAGCTTGCGTATACAGGCTTATAGCTGTTTTTTCTCTGTTTTCTTCTCTTTCTATAATTATATGTAATTATATTTAGCATTTGCTTCCTTTTGCTATTTCGCACATTGCAGTGAGTATCACGATTTAAAACATCCTTAACCATGGATTGTATATGTCGCTAACTGTTCTAGTAATAGAACTCAAGTCTCTCGCTTCCGAGACACACATTCTAGCATTCGACCAACCCGGACCCAAAATTTATTAAACACACATTTGTCTTTAAACCAATTGAAATTATTATTTACTTTAAACTATATTTCATTGTAAGTTGTTATAATACTAAACTTGGCCTTGCTTTATTCCCTAGTGTTACACAAAGCATTCTGCAGATTTTAAATACCATGTAGCTTCAGGCGACTAGATCTTTAGCCGCTTTATTTACTACATGAAATGAATTAAATATTTACTTGATCCTATGTTACTTCTCGCTTAATATGATCTTAGATTGCTCCCTCGACGGCCCTCTGGCTATGAGAACATCTTGGTCAGTTGTTCTAAATCGTTCTTCTTGGCACATGCTCGCGGACCTGAGAGCTTTGCTAGATCAAAATTGCCCATTTAGCATTGGACTAGAAATTATAATACTACACAGCTCACTATTGATATTTAGAATGTCGCACTGTTTATTTTTTAGAATGTCTCAGTAGCGTAATGGTTAGAGGCTCAGTTAAAGTCGTGAAAATTTAAATGACAGATCCTCAGATGAATTGAACCCTCGTGGGTTCGAATCTCAGCCGCGCTGATCTGAGAGTAAATCCTCGAATATTCATAACAGGGCTGGTTTTACGGGAAAAGGACTAAATTGCCTAACGGTTTTAACATGTTGTATTAAAAGTAATAGATATTAACATCTTTGATCATTTCACTATATTGCGTGTTATTTAGTCATTATTTGTCTATTTTATAGTATAAAGTAGCCTAAAACGTATGACTTTTAATGCAGTGACGGTTGGCAGATTCAACTCCCGGTTCAAGAGTTCAGAACACAATCATACATGTATATTTTCATCTTAAATTAGAAAGTTCATTCACACATCACGTCCGTAATTCGGTCAAGGCGTAGCTTTTCATAGACATTTATTGTTATGTTTATTTATTATTAACTTATTTTTATTTACTAGTTTATTTTAAAATAATTGTTATCATTTTGTTGAGGAAACGGGGTCACAGTCGATACGTACCAGAAGCGTGTATAGACCAATGTGTATGTATGTGTGCGTGAGAGAGAGAGAGAGAGAGAGAGAGAGAGAGAGAGAGAGAGAGGAAGGAACACACCTACATGGATGAGTATATAGTGAATTCTCTGCTACGTTCATATCACAGTATTCAGAGGCTTCCAACTTCATCACATCTAAACCGTTCTTGTTCTTCTGAACACTACTTGTAGTGCCTACAGACAGCATCTCTCCTTCCGTTCAAGAGTGTATCAGCATCGAAAATATTAGGTAAGACTTTTATTTACAGTTAAAAGCTGGTAAATCTAATGTTAACATTAGTTTCCTGACTCGAAAGCTACATGTATGTCAGTGACGGGCGAGCCCAAGATTTGAACCCCGCACGTACTGATCCGCGGTCGAATATCTTACCGACGGTATCACTAGCCAGTTTTATTTACAGAATAATTGGACTGGTGTTTCCAAACTAAACTACAGGAAAACAAAATAAAATGTAAAAAATTAATGTCAAAAAGTAGGCCTACATTATACGAATCAGAGATTCAGAGTCAGTCTTGTAAAAAAATTAATGTGAACGTCAGTTTCCTTACTCGAAAGCGATTTCAGTGACGCCCAAGCCCATGATTTGAACCCCGCACATAGGCTACTGATCCGCGGTCGAATATCTTAGCGACATCGGCACTGATACACAATTTACACAAGTAGATATGATACTTAAATGTTTGTCGTTGGTTGAATCGATTTGTTTCAATATGCCCAATGGTCATTTCTATTGTTCATTCTACGCCCATATAAGCGACGCGTAATGAATATAATTATTACCCGATTAATTGATACAGTAGTAATTGATGTTTCGATCTCCCTTCTACGTTATGCATTTTACAAAATCTATTTTTAAAAGTACAGATGTGCTGGTTTACTGTACTAGTACAGGTTATTATGTAAACATGTTTAAAATGTTAGGCTATGCTAGATGTGTAGGTAAGTGTAATTTTACTTTGTGTAGGTCTCAAACAAGCAGTTGTGCTTTCTGACGTAGTGTCGTTATATTATGTTATGTTATTAGACATTAGAATACATTATTATCAGGCATAAGTTAGTCAGTTAGGTTTATGAAGTCGAGCGCTAGATTATTGGCAGAATAATTGATACCCTCATCTATATGAAACCCATCTAGTAGATGAAGTTTTCGATTTTCTCTTAAAGTAATAAAGCTAATGTTAACGTCAGTTTTGTCACTCGAAGCGATATCAGTGACGGTCGAGCCCAGTATTTGAACCCCGCACATACTGATGCGCGGTCGATTATCTTACCGACATCGCCAATGGCAATATCGATATTGATATAATATGCATGTATTTAAGTTGATTATATAATTAATAATAAAGATTTAACGTCCGTTTCTTGGTACAAGAATGAAGTCAGGGACGTCCCCCCATCACATGTCAGCACAAAGCGATTCACCCGAAGATATCTGAAAAAACATGTGCTGAAGAGAAATAAAAAGATCCTAAACGGTGCCGGTCCGGTGATAAAAAACGGTATATCACATGCATTAGAGTTTTGAGATGTTCACGCAAATAAATAGTTACCCGATCTCTACTAGTTTGATAATTTTAGTAATTTCAGTAGAATTGTAGAATACAAATCCTTTAAAATGAAAATTGAAAATCATTTATTATCAGTAAAAAATATTGAATTCTAACTGAGCACTGACTGAATAGCCGAGTGGCAACCAAGCTTGCATTATAACAGGAGGTCAGCAGTTCGACACACAGCCGGGTTATCACTAAAACTGACGGTATTATCTTTAGAGATACGTAGGCGCAAGTTAAACGAAGCTTTGTTAATTAGATTGGCATACTTATGAACATCAATGGCATCATAGCTTACCGCTAAACCATTTCTAGCGAATTTCCTCAGCAGATTTAGATTCATAAAAATGTGTCTGATAAAGGCAGCTTCCTATTCTTAATTTTAGTCATATGTTGTAGCTATAAACGCCAAATTACAAACTCCGTGATATATTATAGATTTTCCTTAATCCGGCAGTATTCATGGTTTTTGACGAACTTGACATTTTTACAGATTATTATTATTCACTCATATATCGCAATTTAATCTAGCTGAACGTAATTTATTAATATAATAATATTAACTGAATAAAATTTCCTCAGAGTTAAATCATTTATGACATAATTTTTTTATTTTAAGAAAACTCATTTCTACATCCTACTCGATCATTTTACTATATTCTTTATGCCATTTTTATTCTGATTCAGCGGACAAATAAATATAGTGAGGCGTAGGTTTGAAGAGCAATAAGATATGAATTAAAATTTATGATTGCTATTGTACTGGGCCCAGTGCTGCTTATTATAAATAAAAAGTTCATTTTTTATATTGATTATAGACTGTTTGATAATTTTTATAACCAATCTTCATTTAATACATGTTGACTTAGTCATACTATTCTTATCTCTCTCTCTCTCTCTCTCTCTCTTTCCCCAATATCATCTAACTATAGAATGGTACTTCCAACTGATTGTTTCTCAGATTTTCTAGATAAAACACTGAAAACATGAGAGTATTAATATTGAAATTTAGGGAAACAAAACCTGACTTTGTTTCGGTGACAATAGTTGCCAGTACGAAGTCGAAACTGTGAGTTTTCTGAAACAACATCCAACTTTTGGTGCATCCAAATCTTGAGGCGGCTTGTTTCAGATTTAATTGATTGATCATCGTTTTGTTACACATGTAAATTATCAGTTAGTCTTGAAAACTTAGATAAGAGGCGATAGAGTAGATATGGATAGTTTATTTCTATTTTTACATCAAATGTCTTCTTTTTCTTCTTCTTCTTCTACTTCTTCTACTTCTTCTAGTGCACTGTCTAACGGCATACAACTCTTCCAACCTATTTTATCCTCTGCTCTTCTTTTCATCTCTACATATATATATATAAGAATTTATAAGATCAACCAACATCCAATGTCTTGGTCTGCCTCTAAATCATTTCTTCTGCAATCTTCTTCTGCTACATCCTTCGCCAAATCATTCCCCTTATACTATAGCCTATCCAACTTTTTTTTATAAGTCTTATCATTAATATTAACTGTTTCTCTGTACCGACTTTTTCAATAACTTCTTCGTTTGTTTAGTTGTGAATGAAGTTTAATCAAATCAAATCTACATCAAATCTAGCAATGAATTATTTCAGTCCTTGTGCCAGATTACGTATTTTTAATATCTGCAAATAAAATTAATTAAATTTCATCTCCTACTTCAGACGCTATTTTTTTAATCAAAATGATACTTCTTGAACTAAATAGGCTAAGTTAACTTTTAACTTTTAGCTATTTTTGTTCAGCTTTATCGAAATAATATTTTAACATCGTACCTTTTGCACTGAAATACAATAATCAAAGAAAATCGAGTCAAATATTAATTTGAAAGCATAGCTGCAAAGCTCAGATATTTTAAAATCACTTTACAGACATTGGACCAAGGATACTACATAATTTTATTTTATTCTTCGAATTTAAGTTTTCAATTTTGCTAAATGTTTTAGAAATTTTAAAGTTTGCTTCAATGTGCTATTATGCTTCCAAAGAAAAACATTTATATCTTTTATGTTATTCGAAGTTATTTTATTAATAAAGAATATGAGAAGCAATGATATTCGACTTTTGTATATTTATTATTTTGTTGTTCAAGACCCTTTGATGACTTTTAATACATGCATATATTTATACAAAGTTACATAGTATATAATTATTTTTGTTTTTCTTATGAATTCATAATTCTTGGAGTTTAGAGAACGATAACTTTAAATCTTAGCGTAGAAATGAGAATAATCTTTTGACAAATTTTTGAAATTTCTTAATGCTAATGATTAAACAAGACACTTTGAACAGCAAACTGTTTAGAGGTTTTTTTCGCCCTCTCTCTCTAGTGTTTTGCCAAGCGGCAGGTCCAAGGTACATATTCCTAGTCACTGCTTTCAAGCTCCATAAAAAACACGCCATCGATTAACGAGTTAATTCATTCACAAATGGCTATGCCTTATTCAAACCTTTATGTAGCCTATACCTTGTGAAGAATATGGCTTCTGAGGTGGTGTATCGTTGTCTTCCTTGGTTCCATAATGGATTAACTGCCATTTAATCCTAGGAGAAAATAAATTATGGTGAGGTGGATCCCATCTGCCTTCCTCAACTCCTGCCTTAGTCGCCTCTTACGTACACGCGGCAGCTTGTTTGCGGTTTCCCTATTCCACAGTGGTCCAACCACACCCGGGCTCAACAGGGAAGAGGACTTTTACAATAGTTTAAAATGGGATATCTTAGCAATAAGGAATTTTTCAGCAATTATTTCAACGAAAGGATGTTTTTAAAGAAAAAAGAATTGCTATTAGTGTTTGCATCTTAACGTATGCTTGATAATTGGAAATGATCTTTATTTAATAACTGCAAACAATTAGTAATTATAGGCCTAGATTACTGAAGTGAAGTTAATATATATTTTTTATATCCAGTCTACTAAACAGGTCATAGAAGACAGAATGAAAGGAAATAGAGGTAGAAGCAGGCCGAGATTAAGAATGTTAGATGATTTAAAGATCCACTGATATGTGGACATGAAAAGGAAAGCGGAAGACAGAGAAGAGTGGAGGCATTGTATACCATGGACCTGCCAGTAAACAGTGCACAAGAAAGAGATACAGTCTTGATAAATCCGGCTTTTCTTCATTTTTTCTTCTTTTCCTCGAGTTCAAATCCAGTATAAAACCCCAGTGCAAAGAAAAACAGTCACAATCCCAGGACCTCAGAAACAGTCATATACATGTAAGTTTCAAAGACTGTTACTGAGGTCATGGGATCAATTCTCGGTAGAGCTGATCAGTCAGTAAAATCTCGGACATTCACAGTTCAGGATATACACCGGTACACCTGACGACTTCAAGAAAACCCTTTGGGCTTCTGATCTTGATATTAAATCCACTTATTAACAAATAGTTTCTTATATGTACAAGTGCGTTCTGCTATACATAGATGAAAAAACTTTTTTTACGTTTTTTATATTTTATAAAATAAAAACGTAAAAAAACGTAAACCGTAAACGTCAAACATAAAAATTAAGATAAACACTGTGATCTCACCTCTAATTATTTAAACTATGAGTCAAAACAGGAAATTGTAAAAACATTTTATGTGGCTGTATGTGACCTGAAAGTATTTGCTTATATTTGTATGAAGTCTATGGACATACTTTAGAACTTTAGAACTTTAGATCAAGTCTAGTTGTAATAAAATTGTTTAGTGTTATGGAATGAAGGCATGGTAATATATATGCAAGCCTACGTGTACGCTAGTAACGTTTTTTTAAACGTTTTTTTTACGTTTTTTATTTTTGGTAAGAACGTTTTTTTCATCTATGTTGCTATATATGCATAGGTTCTTGCAGTTACGTATAATTCTTAATGTAACCATTGGCGAGGAACCAGAAGCTAAATATTTATTGCACTGCGTTGTAGGGGTACTATTGAAGAACCCTTCCTTGACGTCTTAGTTTATACGCTCTATGTAAATGTGTTGGTATTTTCTTTCCTACAAATGTCATTGAATTGACGCGTTTAAAGATTATTGAGACTACTTTACAGGGCTAGGTGTAAATTCGCACCTCGTTACCGACTTTTGTCTACTAAATATTCAGCTCTCAGCGATAACAAGCACAAGTCCAGAGATACATGCATAATTCTATCTATATGAAAACACTAGAGATTTTCTTTGTTGGCCATGGATATAAGCTGTGAAGATGACGCTCTAGTCAAAGCCAAGATAGACACATTTCACTGACGTTATTAACATTGTGACAACTAACTGTACAAGGGGATACAACTTTTTCAACAAAGATATTTGCAGATTTACACGGAAAACTTTGTGAACGATTTAAGTTTTATTTTAGTTGGCCTAAATTCATTGTGTCGTTTCGCGAATTTAGAATCAAATGTTTTGTAAAGAAAAGGTTTTAAAGTTAAAATATCGAAGAATTTTCTAGGGACGTTATCAGTATTGTTACCAAAGGGAACCATGAAAGGGGTTTACAGCAGTCCGAAATCCTCTGGTTCTCTATCATTTCATTTCAAAGGATTCCCCATGGTGACCATTTACCTCGGAGCTTTGTGATCCGAGAGTTAACAACTTTGAATCCGTTAAATTTAGATGTTGTTGACAAGCGGAAAAAACTTTATCTTATCCAAAAGCTATAGATCCTTTCAATGCTGTAGCCTTAAAGAAGAACTGTAATAATAACCTGGAGGTTAAGAATGCACTGATGCAGTTAAATTTTACTGCTTGTTTAAGTATGAGGCGACTAATGCAGATCTGATATTTGCGAGATTTGTAGCCTAAAAAATACTTGTGTCGTAGTCTAGTAGAACAGGTATTTGCTCAAATGTCAGTCTTACAAAAGGTATACAGTATATGTATCTGCTTCAAAGATAGTGAATCTAGCACCTAAAAATAAAAATATCAACAAAACAATAACAATAGTAACAATAATAATAGCAATAATAACAATAATAATAATAATAATAATAATAACAAGAATAATTAGCAACTAGATTACCTCAACTAGCCGGACGGCGATGCAGCACGTGCTGCTAGAATCATTTTTGTCAAACCTCGGGTTCTTCATATCTGGGGTAAATTAAAGGCTAGAAATAAATAACAAGTTAAGACTAAAAATAATATCAGAATTAAATTGGAATAAAAAACGAATTAGGCAGCGCTAATACAGGCGACAAAAGCGAAAAAGCCTTTTTGTGGCAGCACCTGTCCATTGCACTTCAGCGCTTAAATGCTGTCTGCGTTCGTGGCACACTGGCGAATACGACCTCCCAGAGTGTAGAGGAATTATTTTAACATTTATTTTAATCTTTCATTTAGTAAAATAAAGTCCTTCTTTTATCTTATTTTTAGCCCAGGAACCTATATAACCCAGGGCAATAAAACAATAATAAAAATAATAATAACAACAACAAAACTAGCAGCTAGACTACTTGACTTTTTATTTTTCGTATTAGATTACTGGGGAATTCGTCATTAATTTGAGAATTAATTACACTTTTATTATATAATGAATAATACATAGCTTTTAATAGTATACCGAATCGATATGTAGAGTAGGGCATATAAAAATGAAAGCTTGTACATACCACTATGACGTGCGCTGAATAAATGCTCAAAATTACAGAAGACGAGTAGAATTCGCTTCATAATTGGATAAAAGAATTTCCGTAGATGTTTTCAGCTAATTTTATATAACGACACTCCTACGGATATCCTACGAATGCGATTCGCCTTTAATACCGTCAGGGGAATGCGAAAGAAAATGCCCAATTAAAACTGAAACGTGCTGTTTGGCTCTAAAGCACGGTATAATGGTCTCTACGTAGCCCAGAATTAAGCCTCATTGCCTCTAAGAGGTTTATTGGAAGATGATGCTAAGGGCTGCGATGCATTGTTTCTTATCTTATTGTAGTTTCACGGGGTACGCTCTGTAGTGGACAAGTCGAAAAAACTTATTTTGAAATGTCTAACAGAAAATTTCTTTGATACTGAAACTTACCAAAATGCAATTTTAAAACACTTTTACTAATAATTTGTTGTAAGTTTACTAATTAAGTAAATTTCTAATTTTTAAAAGTAACTTATGCTGATACTATTTTAAAATAATTTTTCTAATAAAGTTTTATCTTAATGGTTGTTAATTTCGTTAAATTTCTAGTATTTTAATTTACTAAAATTACAACTTCAGCTTATAACTCGTAATTTCGAAATACCCAATTTACAGCGTAATTTTACGCCTTGCAAACGATAAAGTATAAAAATGGACCAACCGACATCTGCACCAATTGAAGCACTGACTGAAGGTTAACAGTATTGGAAATATAACACCAATCTTTTCCGAAATAGTTATCTAATGTAGGCCTACATGCATAATATAAAAATAAACGATAGCATTGAGTGCGATAGAAAAGTCACGTGGTTCTAATATTATATTGCATTGTAAACTTTCAAAAATATGCAATTATAAAACCGGACATTTCGGCTTTAGCATTTAACATATGTTAAATTAAAGAGTTTATTTATAGGTTCTTCATTGGTCAATATTAATCATATATTTGTTCATGTTATTTATTATGTTACACTGTAGCAATTTATAAAAATACATTTAAGCTTCCTTTACCCCTTTTAAAATGTGTTATTTCATATTTCTGTAGCACCACTAGAATGTCTAGCAAAGGATTGACTTGTTTGATAAGCGCTTTTGTTCTCATACAACTGATCGCCGCGCAGGCTTGGGAAGAACAACCTGATTCCAAAGTACATCCCTTCCTTAGGATGGGAAAACTTCAAAGAGTTAAAAAGGTAAGAACACTTTGCATAAATTATATAGTAGTTATGTATTGGATGATGTCAGAAAAGGCATTCGGTTGGTGAGCGCCTATGCTCCAGAAATTGCTACAAACATTTAAACGAATGGAAAAGTCTCAAATAGGGGATTGGCTGGTGGTGTGGTGTAGGACAGAGAGGATTTGAGACAGTCTATTCGTATCCCGACCCTAGTTAAACTGGGATTCAAGGGAAGAAGAAGATTATGATGATGAATTGGATCATGTCCTCTGTGATGTGATGACACGGACTGTAAAGATTCGAATCAATTATATCCGCTACTTTAATTTTAATCGTACATTTATTTTCAATGTTCGGCTTTTCCAGTGATCGGTTTCTCCACTGACGGGGTTTTCCATTTCAAATCTATACTTCTCCTCAGCACATTTCTTTTCCAGATTGGTTTGGATGAATTGATCTGCAGTGATGTGTGCTGTGGGGACGTCCCTGACATCATCCTTGGATTGGGAAACGGAAGCTAAACGTTTAATATTATTTTTAGAGGTTCTTCTTGGGGTTCAGCTTTGATTAGATGAAGTGGAGCATTACATTTTAAACAAATTTAAACGCTGATGCTTCTCTTAGTTTAGTCAATTACTTATTCTTTCATAAAATATAAATACAAATCTAGAGAAATCTAGTACGTACTTAAACTTTATACTTCAGAAGACCAAATGGCGATATCGAGAAATACTTCACAAGTCATAGTCAAGTCTGTAGTAGGCTGTAAGATGCAGAATTTTTATTCATCAGCAACAGTAAATTCGCTTGAATCCGGAACGATTTATCTTTTATTTCACTAGATGATTGTCATATTTCTATCAGATTATGAGAAAGGCTAATGCGAGCATTTTATCGCTGAGCTTTTAAGTGTTAAATAATTAATAACTTTGTATCTCGCCTAACCAAACAATCATGGCTACTCCAGATAGCTTAACTGTTCTTTTGTACTAAATGATATTTTACTATCGCATAACGCATATACATGTAGTTTACTAATTTAACCCTAGGTTAATAAATGGCCTGACCTATTCTTCATACCAGGTTAGCTTATGTAGAGAATTGTTTTATTACTACGAGTGTAAATAGGCCAAATTAACATCTTCATAATTATATATCTTATATTTGATCAAGATATTAAATCATCGTTAATTCAACAACTATGGAATAACTATTGCGATGCTAATTATGATGGACAACCATTCCCACAAACTTCACATTGCGATAAAACAAAATGATGAAGAAAATGTCAAGAAATTGAATTCTCCTTAATTGTGGATTTCCAGGCACTGAGAATTAAACCTACCGTTAACTGCAGCAATGTGTGCGCCGCTCTGAGAGTACTTAAGCTATATAATGATTTTCAAAGGCCTAAAAATTAGCCCAAATTTATCAAAATCTGCTATAATCTGGCCAGTTATTCCGATTACGGCCTTTTGCTCTTTTCTCTCGTCAGCTTTTTAATATTCTGTAAAAGACCGCAATGATTTCAAGAAGCCAACTAACTAACGTTTAGATCTAATATGACATTAGCAACTCTTATCTCTTTATTTACTATCTTCTGTGCTTTCTTTGTGTTACTCTTTTTTTGAAATTTCTCATATTGGATATGCATCGTTTAATTTTTATTAATATTGTTATCAATGTTGTTGTTGTTGTGATCTGTCACGTTGCTGCTGCTGTTGTAGTTATTTTGTTACCTAATTGGCTATTTGACATATTACTACTCAGTAAATTGTCTTACATAAGCATATGTCAATTAGTAGCAGGTCCAAGGTATATATTTCTACTCAATCTGATTCCACACTCAGCAAGAGCTCTCTACTGATCAAGAATAGGACTACATCAAAAATGATAATACTTCTGAGGCTTAAATTACATTATATTACATCGCCAGTGGCAAAGATACTCGACCGCGGATCAGTATGTGCGGGGTTCAAATCCTGGGCTTGCCAATCACTGACATCGCTTTCGAGCGAGGAAACTGACGTTAACATTAGCTTTTTTACATTGATGTGTTTCAGTGTCAATTTCAAGCCGAACCATGCAATCCCTACACACAGCGCTGTTGTGAGGGGATGAAGTGCTCCAACTACATGGGAGGCTACTGTCTGCCTAGCGTCGAGAACTGCATCTGCTTGCCTTCGAGCACCCGAGATGTGGTGTAGGTGAGGTCGTCTGAACCTGTGGTTGACGTGGGACTCTCCAGAGAGTTTAGAAGTTGAGCAGTATACTGCGTTTGATAAAGGTTAATTCGAACATGGAAAGAAATGATCGCACCTACTGAATGGAATTTTTACTCAGTGGGTATTATCGCGTGGGTATTTACAGAATGAATATTTTATTGGGTGGGAATTTTGGTAAGTGGATATTTACAGAGTGGATATTATTATTTTATTTTAGTTATTGTTTGTTTAATAGAAGGACTTTTTCGTTCATAGTAGAAATTAAATTCTTGATTGGAGATGGAAATTGATCAGAAAGGTATTCAATCTTAGAAGGATGTCAATCAATCAGGACAAATATCAGCATCGGAATTATTATCTCAAGACGATATCGTAAACAAATAAAAATGAATTAAATATTTGTAGCAAATTAATTAGTATTTTCTCATTTAATATTCTTTTTACATCTTTTGTACAGTGGTAAAACCAATGAACTTAATTAACAATACTGTGCACTACAATAAACATAAAGTTTCAAAACCTGAAATCAACTCTTCCTAGAAAGCCCATCATGGATATTTATATAAATATATCCAATCGTTTATAAAAATCCGCAAAAACAATACAACATTAAACATGATTAGAAAGCCATGAAAAGATAAAAATATTGAATATTAGAAACCTCTCTCTTTTTATTCACACTTTCTTAACTGTTCTCATTCTCCCTCTCTCTCTCTTTCGCTCTCGCTCTCTCTTACTCGCTCTCTCTTAATCACGCTCTCTCTCTCTCGCTCTCGCTCTCTCTCGCTCTCTCTCTCTCTCTCTCGCGCGCGTTTTACTTACAGCAGCTTGAAAGTAGATACTTCAATCTAGGCACAATCTGCTATTGCGTTAACTATTATAAATCCTGACCAACTAGTTGATTCCATCACAGAGGCTACGTAATTACCAACAACTAAACTAGACCTTATTATTGGCAAATACGCTTTCTGACGTAATTTTTATTTGCCTTCCTTGGTATCTATGCTAGTCCGCTCTTACAAACATGTGTAGTTTTCAGCTTGTCAATTCTCTAAGCTTCCTGATCCAACAAATGCCAGCATTACAAGAAATACAATTAACAAATACTAAAAATAATAAGTCAAAGCATAATGAAACACTTTATAGGGCATTAACTTATAAGGGCATAACAAGCTGGTAGATTATGCAATGCAGGCTTTATTTTACATATCTTGCATTGAATCTTTTCTAAAAGTAAACTAAGGACATTCGAGATTATTTCTAGCTACATTGTGTTGCAGTCAACGTCAATCGCTTTATTAAATTAAGCTACGTTTTGTTATGTTATGTTATATTACGCTAGTAAATGTTAACAATGGTTAAGCCCAATAACATGTGAGGTAAAGTGCAATGCTTCTATCATTCGTCCAGAATATGAAGTAACTGATATCTGAATGAAGCTCAGCGAGCTTTAATGTTTGCCTAATGATAAAAAAATATTAATATATTAACTTGGAAATAATCTAAAAATTAATAAATATGTAATAATATAAAGACATTAATGTAGTGATTTTCGTTTAATCAAAAAATCCTTATTGCAAAAGCTGCAGTTGTGAATTTAATTTCGATGATATCCATGCTGATATCTAGTATGTTAACATCTGAGATTCAACTCCGTTAGCAAGTCACTTTGTTTGATCAGAACTCGGGACGTTGTATTCTAGATTCTATTATACATTACTAAAAGTGTTTCGGAGACAACAAGCAATAGTATAAATTAAAATAAATAAAACAAGCTAAGAGCAAAAGCCTAGTTTTACGTCACTTTTCTGTTCGGTAGCATTTTAATGAAGGGGAGAGCACTGGATTTAACAATGCATCTACTGATCCTCTGTCGAGTCACTCTTCGAAATCCACCGTCTCAGCGCTTATTGCAAATAACAGATAACGCAAATAACGTTTGTAATAAATTAACTCTCATTTCTTTTAAAAAAGCAGCGATACTATCGCAACAAAATAGAAAGGTAACTGTTAGACTGAAAGACTGCCATGAACAATTCGATTGCTATGTGAAATATTGGATGGACCAGTGCTGTCCGAGGTTGCCTTTGTACTGACCGATACTGAGTTCAACTTCATCTTTCTTCTTACTCCTCACCTCCAGACATTCTCCGGTCCTGTTGAAGATCTTGTTTTCATCAACAATCCACTGACTCCTAGGACTCTTCTTGTATGGAACCATGTGGAATGTTTTTCCTTTGTCTACGACAATACATAAAGAATGTGTACCAAGAAATTTCTATATATACACGTATATGTAAGCTAAACATCTTTAGAACTATTATTCAGTTGGTGTTAATATATAACAGAGATTTTAGTAAATCGTGTAGATGTTTATAAATCATACATCATCCTTGTATTAGGAAACGGACTTTTAAATCTTTATTATTATTATACAGTTGTTAGGAAATCATAGAGCTGTTAGTAAATCATTTATGCGTATCTATTAATAAATCACAGTGTACTCTTCACGGTGACATTCTCTGCTCAGATCGAATATATCGCTAGCATACCGGTCAATTATCCAACGGCGGATCAGAAGGCGCAAAGTTCAAATCCAGTTCTCAACTTCTCACCTAGTCACGGACCTGCTTGTAAGACAGAAAAATGAATTTGAACTTGGATTTTCCTTTTTAAAAGTATTGCTGACTCCAATAATTTGAGAAATATTAATCGGCACGACCTTTTTGTAAGATGTAGGCCATTTCGAGTCTAAGTTGACTAGACCAATAATACACTGCGTGTGTCACGTGAGGCGAGTAATCAAAGGCTTTGAATGCAATCTTAAAGTAACCAGAAAGCAATAGGAAACCTCGTCATAAACTATAAATTTTTCTGAAGGCAATGACAATCAGACCATTTAATAAAGGCACAGCTTTGTGATAGAATCAACTTGTTATCGGCTCTTAGTGAGAAATGATAATGCAAATGGGAATAACGTACAATGGCCCTCCATTTGCCAGAAACACGACAGCGCACAATCTATCTTATATTATATCATATAACATCTTATACATTAAAAGAATCTCATACAACACAAGCTCTTGTTTATAGCAAATTTGAAAGTCGAATTTAAGAAACATTACATCTTATTTATTTGGCTTCCGAAAAATACAGATTGCAGTATTTTTTCCTTTCAGAAATTGTCAACTACTAAAGTAATCAACGAAAGACTCGGTGAATTACAAAGTAATGACTAAAAGCAGGCTCAGTTGTAAAACTAAGTGTGATGTCCGTGTCTGTAAAGCATGGGCTACTGATTGAGAATGGACGGCGAAGACAACAGGTACGCCTGCTACCAACTCAGAAACAAGCCCCTGAATAAATCAAATCTGAATCAGTGTCGTCAGAAACAGGGATTCTTTCAAGAGTAAAAGATTGAATTAATATTTCAATACTGTAAGTTTTGTTGATTGGACTCATACACGTAATACTACAGTAAATACCTTCCGTCACGAAGACAAAATCGTTCAGACAAGATCGGATAAAACCATCGCCATCCAAGTACCACAGTTGATTCTTGACCTTAGGGTTTGGGTTTCGCTCGTAGAGTATGACTTTAGCATCGGCCGATTTATTTTCTCCGCAAATATCAACCACCTTCTCGCTCAATGCACTCACTATCCAGAATTCTCGCCTGATAAATACAAAACTACTTTAAAAAAACAAATACAATTAATTAATTAATTAACTAATTATTAACATATTGCTAGCTTTAAAATATTTCTGCGAACGCCTCGTGGCTCAGTGGTAGAGAGCTCACCTCTTGAATAACAGCTCGAGGGTTCGAAACTGTATAGCGACGTGGTTTTTCTCTTCCGAGGGGCGAATAAAAACCAAGTCATATACACTTGGTGATGACAGGCCGATGGATAACCGACCTTAATGTTTCATTTCCTATCTAATCCCCTCCGTGTCGACCCCGAATAGGGATTTAACGGCACGCTAAAAGGCAGTTTTTTCTAAATACTTTTTCGCAAGTATATGAAAACTGTTAATATCAATTCACAAAGTATAAAAGATACATGTATATTTAATATCAAGCTAATACCACAAGTATACGGTCTGGCTCGATACTCATGGAGTATCCGAACACGAGGCCTCATGATTTTTGAGTAAAGACATAATCAAACAGACCATAAAGTGAGGAATTCTGTTTAAATGTATTCCTTAAATAATATATATTTGATGGTTTATATCCTGTTCCACAATGGCATAATTGGAAAGTATATTATAATAATCGATAAATTTTGGCTTTAATATGTAAGAAGTACAACTATTTACAATAACTACATTACAAGAAAATAAAAATTACCACAATTCATTCATGAAAAAGTTACATATTGAAGAAGAAGCCTTCAAAATTTATTATTGATTAGCAACAGTCCAAACAAAAAACAACGTAAAGATAAACCTGCCAGTTTGTAAACCCTGTTCCATATCCTTCAACGCATCGGCAGGATAGAGACCCCCTGATGCCGCCTGAATAACCTTAGGCATTGACGGTGAATTAGGGCCGGGCGAGGGAACCGTATCGAACTGCCACTGCTGATTGGGCGCCCCGTGAAACTTATAAATACCAACCTTGGCGCCCGATGATTTCTTCTCACCTATAAAAATAATAGCAGAACTTTAATAGATACAGTAGTTTTGTTACTCTCCCTTTCTCTCTTTCTCTTTACAATAACGATGATGATGATGATGACGATGATTATGATGATGATGATGATGATGATGATGACGGCGATGATGATGATTTTACACAGAACTAGAAAATACTAATCATACTTATATAGATCTATAAAATAATAACAATAGATATATAGATAAATAAAATACTAACCATAGATATATAGAACTTTAAAATACTAACAATAGATATAGAGAACTATCAAATACCAACCATAGATATATAGGACTATAAAATACTAACCATAGATATCTAGAACCTTCGCTCTGTTACCACGACTTCTAATGAACTCTCCGTCTCTCATCCATTTCTGCGTGTGAGCTTCGTCTTCATAAGGGCGACAAACGAGCATATCATCTGTAATCGAAGAATATTTTCATTTATAGTAAAATTTAAAAATTTATGTAAAATGTTACCTTCCTACTTTCATATTGGAAGTAAAGGAAGCAGAGATTGTTCTACCCCCACTCTAAGAGGCTATATACACTTGCTTCCAGGAAGATTTTAGCCGTTTTATGGTCTCTCTCTCTCTACACTTCGGGGTTATAATAATGAAAAAGATAAAGTAATTAATAATTATTAATAATAGTATTATATAAATAATAATTAAATTTGTAAATTCTGAGATAGTACGCAATAAGAGCTTACTGTCAAGATCCAGACAGAAATCTGAGAGTTTAGACCGGATGGTCCCTGTCTCCAGATCATCGTACCACAGCTGATTGAGTCCTCCGTGTTCTGGATACATGATCACAGGAGTTCCTGGAGTTTTATCTGACTTCCTTATATCCAGTACCATCCCGTTCAGCTTACTCCGTATCAGGTAGCACTTAACGCCAAAATAACATCTTAACTTTAGCTAAGTTATATATTTATAAATAAATATTGTTACGATGTTGGGCATACATTTTAGCAACAAACAAATTTGAAGTTTGATCAGAAACAACTCTCTGATCATGTCCAAATCAAATTTTAGACCACGACCCCATACTGCTTTTAAAAAATAAATTCAGCCGCTGTTATATCAGTCCCATTATATGTGAATCAGTGTTTGACCAGTGTTTTTCCACTTAAATCATTTCATATAGAAAGAAAAGAATAGTGCTGCTCTTCTGTTCATAGTGTAGTTAAGTTATGCATAATTTGGCTATATTCTAATTAAAGATTTAAGGATCTCAGCTTTCACGGAAGCAGTCCAAAACCAACTAAGTTTAAAAAGACTATCGTACCTAAACAAATTGTCATATTGTTCAATTTTTAGTCACTGAGTTAAAGATTAGGCGCACTTTTTAGAGAAATTATCTTCCATAATTGATGCTATAACATTATACTATGCATGTAAATGCTCTACCATTTTAATACCAGATGTGTAGTAGATCAGGTGCCTTGTTATTAATTGGACTGATCCTTTTACATCCATGATTTTACTCTTAGTTAGTTCTTTCTAGTTTCTAACCTGCGGCGCTTCAATGCATTCTTGAAGAGGGCATTTATAACTTAGTGCCATTTTCTGTAGATAATTCACGAGAAATAGAAATTCTTTCATAAATAATTTGAACCATTATTTAGGAGGATTAACTTACAGACATGTTATTAGCAAAATTCCTCAGAATTCTTTCTGTAAAATCCGCTTCAGACCTTTGTATCTAAAATTAAACAATATATGCATCACATATCACAGTAACCTTTATCTTAAATATATCATTCTCACAGTATAAATCATTACTTGAAATAAAACGAATTATTATTAGAATAGCTTACTAGTGCTGCATCTATAAGTCTTATCATAAGTTACTGAAAAGCAATTAGCAATAGAGCAACAACTTGATCAAACCACAATGAATATGCATTTTTCAAACCTTAATATAGCTTTAAGTTTGGGAGAGATTTGGACTGCTGGATTTCTATTAATTTCCTCAGTTCTTACCTTGTCGCCTCCGACACACTGCTAAACTGTTGTCTAATTTTGCAGTATCCAGGATCTAGGATCCAGCAGGGAAAATATTAAATAAACGTATATTAATTCATTAGAACAGCATAGAAATAAAATGAGAAAGTTTATCAAACCTCTATGAGGAGAGTATAAGCTGTAATAGCTCATAGATTGGTTTTCTGTTTTCACAGATCTACACTGTAATGAAGCCGTATATACGAAGCGCACCGGCTGGCGAATAACAAAAACACGTAAGAGCCCACGCACTGTAGCTGTAATACAGTCAGCTGAGCGATACGTGAGGCCTATACCTACAGTACAGGGGAGGTGGAGGTAGGGGTCACTATTGAGGGCTAATGGAAATTTAAATGATTACTTCCAAGTTAATGTTAAATTGAATTAATTAATAACTTAATAAAGTAATTAGTTACATTTATAGTCAGTAATTAATTAATTTATTAAGTTTATTTGAAGTTTTAATTGCCTCATGAGTAATAATTGCGCTTTTATAAAATTACTCCACATTGAATTCGCACCCTCCAAGTTTTAACTTCCGGGTTAAGCAACTGCACTTTGTCTGCAACTGTGTGCTAGTCTTACTGGTAGTGTTGCTAGAGTCATAGCTTAGCTACATGTATATTATATATCAGGTGAGAGCGTCGCGTGCTATTATTATTCATGTAATGACCTGTCTAAGTTGAGATAAACAAGTAAAGGTAAACATCTGAAACGCAGTAACGAACAAGATCGCTTTTATAGCATCAGCCACGGTTTGAACCAAACAGGTATCTTTCTAACATTGGGCTGCGAAGAAAGATCTTTAACATCAGTCCCTGATATAACATTTTAGTGAGAGCCGGGACGGTATATAATTAGATTG
>CAJHZI010000714.1:365000-402500 GCA_905160935.1 Enchytraeus crypticus
AAACAAATGTTCAGTGAACACATTGAAGCCTATATGCTATGATTTTAATAGGCTATGATTTTAATAGGCTATGATTTTAATAGGCTATGATTTTAATAGGCTATGATTTTAATAGGCTATGATTTTAGTCAACATGACACTGTACATGTGATGTAGAAATATCTTAAATATCTTAACATTAAGCGCAATATAGGATCGAGAAAAGGTTTGGCTTATCGGCACCTGCAATGCGAAAACATATACAGTATATTGAATTCGACTAACAATAAATGCTGACATTTAAATATATAGTAAGCACAATTTGTTTGTTTGTGTAACAGACCGTGACAAGGCTGTAAATATATGTGCGTGTCATATTTGCAAAATACGGACCTGAGAATTTCTTGCAAAACGAGAGAGTAAGGCACATGACAGAGTAGGCTTTGATAAATATACCACTGCATGCACAAATGTTTTTTGGAAAGTTGTAATACCATAAATTATAGACTTACCTTTATAGAAATCCTGAATTTATTTAGGTATCGCTTAGAAACAATTATAAATTAATTTACCTTTGAAATTCTCAAAGCCTCCAAGAGGCTTTGAGAATTTCAATTTCTATCTGGAGAAATTGAAGATTAGAGATCTTACTGTTAAATGGGTTGGGGTTATGAATATAAGGTGGGACAATAGCCATGAATGTCATTTGCGACATCAATTTGGATTTAGGTCTGCTTCTCTTTGCTGCTTTCTCATCGTTTCTACTTTCCTTACACAAACCCTACACTTATCGACATAGGTCTACTTAAAAATTTAGCTTTAAATAGCGAATCTGTGATTCTTTTTATCCAACCGTCTTCTTTTGTCTGATCTTATAAGAGACTTCACATTTCCATATTTCCAAATATCCATTGTAATAAATGGGCATGCACGTTATAAGCACTGTGCTATATTTCATTTTGTCTGTAATGTCCACAATAATAACAACCACAAATAGATAGAAATACTACTGTCGTCCAAGATAACGTCAAGTACTATTTGTTTCATTGTTCTTTGAAGTTGGACAAATTTAGTTCATTTGATAAAGTGACAGAAATACTTAATGTTTTTTATATGTTTACTTATTTATAGTCATTAAACTTTGAGACTTTTAATATAATATTATATTATAATATTATATTATAATATTATATTATAATATTATATTATAATATTATATTATAATATTATATTATAATATTATATTATAATATTATATTATAATATTATATTATAATATTATATTATAATATTATATTATAATATTATATTATAATATTATATTATAATATTAGGCCTGCCTGAAAGAACAACTAAATAACTTGACACAATATGTCACATAATGGAAAGAATAAAAAACATCGTTAGTCACATGAACGGAAAAATGTCGTTATTCATTGTTTTGATAGCTCTGATATAGAAATCAATAATTTTTGGCAATCAAAGGGCCTATTCATGAATGCATGCACTTTAGCATAGCAAAAAGTTGGCTTAAGCTGCAGAGTTGTTTTATTACTAAGGCTGGTGACAGTGTACTGTGTGTAGGTTTGCGTTATGAATCGACTGTTTTCCGCATGGCAGCATTGTATGCAGCAGTGCGGGCATGGTTTTGCAATTTAGAATGCATTAATGTTTGGACCAGTGTATCATAATGCAGCCATTTCAAGAGAAAAAGTTATTAAAAACAATCTAATTCCCCAATTAATTAGAAATTTGTATATACTGGCTCAGTCTTTTTGTACGTCTTCATCTCAGTTTAAAACAGTAGATTAGAAAAGGTACTAAGCAGGCTAAATATTTTATAGAATATCCTAAAATCCTAAAATATGAATTGCATAAAATCGTTTGATCCTATTTACTATTTCAAAGTCACTATCTCTGATATCTTCTCGCTTATTTTTAACTGTGCACTATTGTGTTCCAGTAAAGCCACATCAGGATCATTATTTTCCCTAAGTTAAAATTTTTCCCATTTTTAAAGGTTACAACGATTAGGAATTGCCTAACTTCGTGATTGGAACAGCTGTTTGGTCAACTAAGAAATGCGTACCTTGGAGATGCCATTAAGTAGAACACTAGAGAAAGAGAATGGGAACAGACAAGCATATATAAAGGTACTTCGAAGAAATAAGAGTTACTGATTAGCTATATAACTATAAGCCCATCAAAGATTAATTACATTTCGAACCTTCGATATGATTCAACGATAAAATCCAGGCCTATAAGTTTAAGCGTGGGTTAAGATCAGCACTCCAGTCAATATATTATCCGTGTTTTGGAGCATAGCATGCTGGCAGCTACCACACAACTGTCGCATTTTGCTGAGAGATCCCAAGTCGTCTGCAAGTTTTTACAGGTAAAACTGAAAATAGACTCTCATTAATAATCTTAGGTATGTTTTAATTAACAATATTTTAGTTTAATTTACACAACATACTGATTTAAAATATTCTCTTTTCGTGAGGTTTTGACAGCTAAGGATCTACTGTTGCATCGTTCTGTTAGATATTCGACTGCGGAAAAGAAAAGAGCTGGGCTCTAATCAAAGGCTTGTCGTCACTGATAGCATTTCAAGAGGCGAAACTGACGATAAACTCGGCTTGATCCGTATTTTTGAGCCGTAATTTGAGTCGTAAGCATTTAGTGTGAATATCTGCGAGCAGTTTTCTGCTTATTTCAATAGTAATTAATATTTGAATTAATACTGAAAGTGCAATATATGATCATACAGTCTACAGCCATCGCTGCTGTCTAAGAGCCTTGCTTCCAACTAATCTTATATCGTATCCTATCATATCATATCATATCATATATCATATCATATCATATCATATCATATCATATCATATCATATTATATCATATCATATATCATATCATATCATATCATATCATATCTTATCATATCATATCTTATCATATCTTATCATGTCACATCATATCATATCATATCATATCATATCATATCATATCATATCATATCATATCATATTAAATCATATCATACTAATTGACTAATTACTCAGCCCGCGATGAAATGAAGGGCTTGCATGGATTTACACATAAAAATACGAAATCTCTCTCTTTGAGTAAATTAATAAAATGTACTGTAAGCTTTAAAGCATGGAATATTGTTGCTCTTAACAAACAAATTGCCAAATATTAAGTGTTTCAAACTAGGTGTTAATTAATTATACCCTTTGCATTCTCATTGAATAGTCAGCAGCTCATTTGCATGATAAGCGGAGGGTCCCAGATTCGGTTTTATGCCAAGCAGGTCTATGATATCATTTTGCTGTGCCATGTGTAAACATTGACTGCGCTAAAAATGTAGCTCTCTTTTAATCGTATGGTTGCACACATACGCAACGCACGTGCTTACAATGTTTCCTTAGCTTCAGTTTTTGTTGTTTTCTTTATTTACTCTTGATGGTGTAGTACTCATTAGATCACGCACTGACGGCATCCGGCTCGGATTCAAGAATAAACTTGCAACACTCTGGGGATCTTTTTCCTTGAAAGCTGTCAACATTAGTTCTTTCAAAGTGATCGCCTATCTAAGTACTAACCGCGCCCGACTTAGCATAACTTCGTTGATGAATGCGCAGCTTATACAAAGTTCGCTCAATGCCTGCCTATATTCGTTGTATTATTTATCCTTCATGAACAAAGATGAAAAATGAAAAATTTTATGGAGATAATTCTGAATAATATCTAAATGCCAGGTATGTTTATAACAGAAATTAAAGCTATTTTGAAGAAGGGACGATCGATGAAGTAAAAATTAACAAAATTTGCATAACGGTGCATTTCTATAAACATTTGCAAAAGTCTGCATTAAAAAGTACAATGCAAAGCATTATAACTCTACAATTAGATGTTATACACTAATAGCCTAGTAGGCATCCGTCTGCAGATTTATTTTCCTACTCCAGTTCTTGCAGACAGTCTCTCTTACATGTGCTACCGTTGTTGCAGCAAACAGCTTTGATTGAAAGCGGTGAAATCGTACCGTAGGAACGGAAATAAAATCGGATTGCGTTGGCGTTGCCAGACAGCGGCTGCTTGCATTGCATAAGTCTGATGGTTTTGCAATAAGGCCGAAGCTTCGTATCGCTGTAGTTTCAGTTTATAATCAGTTTAGGTATATCGTAAGGATTTTCATAATTTAGGATTTAGAATAATTATTTTCTTCAGCCTATTTCGAATCTCGTGAGTTTGATACTGCATGTTAATTGTTTACCAAGGAGCCCTTAACCGGATTTTTTCCTAATAGGTCATATATACAGTACTAATGTTGAATTATGTAAATTAATCCTGAAAGACTATTCATATTGGAAGTGCATTTCAGAAAGTTTGAGAATGTACTTTTTGGTTAGCTGTGTACTTATTTGATTTGTTTATTTGTTTCAGATTTCATACCTACTTCAGATTTTTTCAGTACACTACGTGGTTAAGAAATAACCGAAGATGGCTGTAAGTGTTGAAAATGTCTCGCAATTTCTTGCTATCAAATTAATAATCTTTAAATATTTGAAAAGAATTCAGATTCACATCAATTAATGCGCATTAATTAATTACTATTTTATTTTATTCATTCAATTAATTCACAATAATAATTATTAGTCAATATTCGTACTAATGCAATTGTTATTGCTAGAAGCTGAATTTTCTCAATACCTTATTTTTGTGGATATCATCGTCGTGGCAACATCATGAAATTCGTCAGCCTTTGGAATGACTCCAGTTTATAGAAAAGATTTTCTTACGGACATGTCAATATCGAATGCTATCGATTGCTCTCCTTACCGGATACTGTGTAAACTTCAGTGCAAATGGCAACAGCAGAGCAAATTTGCAATGCCCATTTAAAATATCCATTGCAAATATGCTCTACATTCCAATACTTGTATTATACAATGGGAGCCACCAGATATACAGGAAATTCAAATAGTGACGGGTGTAAGCAGAATGAAATGTAGACTTATAATATTGTCATTATAATGTTATTATTACTTGACACAGTAATTCTGCTCAGCGAGAGTAATACTGATGCATCTATAGTGCATAAACTGACGGCTTTCATTGATTGATTGTTGAAGTTAGAATTCATAAAAGGATAGAAGTCGGCATGCCAGACTAATTCAGTGTACACTGCGACATGAATTTAACGGCTGTTTCAGTACCACATCACCTGCTGGATCCAGTGGCGATGTCGATAAGATATCCGACCGCGGTTCTGTATGTGTGGTTTCAAATCCGGGCTCGCCCGTTACTGATATGGATTTAGAGTGATGAAAATGACTTTAATATCGACCTACAGCTTTACTTTTACATCGATACAGAGACTATATGATTGGTATATGAAATCCAAGCTTCCGGCTTATTATTCGAATATGCCACTAATTAGGATTTTAACTCCGTACCACCACTAAGTCGTAAGCATTACATGTAAGTAATTAATTTAATAAATTAACTAATTTCAGTGCTTCTTCATCAAGAGTAAGATGAATGACCTGGTGTTGGACATTGAGAGGAACAAGGGTTCCGGCTCAAAGATCATAACCTGGGAGAAGCATGGAAAAGATAACCAGATCTGGTTTGAGGATCCTGCATCCGGGACCATTAAATCCAAGGCGCACAAGGACTGCTGCCTGACGTTCAATGGTAGGATTTCCTGTAAAATATTTGATCCACCTGACGCCTATAATCTCATACTAACATAAACTATTGTTGGGATAATTTCAGTGCAATAACTTTAATTAAGAAATAATGGTTAGTGAACCATTTACAGATTTATCTGTTTTAGCAGCTATTTTGCTGTGAAAATGAAATTATTATTTTATAGATTGAATCAAATAGAATCATTTGACAGTTTTGTACCGCTCTGGGGCTGGTTGTGCTTTGAATTATAATGTTGATCAGAAGTAAATTGATTTTGTTTACGTCTCTTTTAATTCCATAATTCTTAAACTTTCCTTACCAAATACTCAGACAGGTGCATTAGTAACCAAGTTCGGCATACAAAAGGCAACATGTTTTTGACGAAATCAATTTACTGATCAGAGTACAAATTATCCATTCAATCATTCTTCATTATTGAACGAAAGTCGTATCAGACTGTGAACCCGGCCGGTATGTGTGCAATTTAGACCCGGTATTTGTAGAAACCAAAATGAGAGAGCGAGAAATAAAAAATGATTGCTTGTTTTCACTGATGACTTAGGTGAACACCTGATAATAAAGAAAGTTGAACCGGGTAACGCAAGCCAGCAGTGGATGAGGCAGGGTCAAACGATCAGGAACAGGGTGGACCCCAATCAAGTCATTGATATTTACAGTATGTGCGCTTATTGTTTCTAATTTATTATTTATACTGTTTAAGTAATGATTAATTGATCTGAAATGATGATTAAATGATATGAAATGATGATCAAATTATATGACATGATGATTGAGTAATGATTAATTGATCTGAAATGATGATTAAATGATATGAAATGATGATCAAATGATACGAAATGATGATTGAGTGATGATTAAATGATATGAAATGATGATCAAATGATATGAAATGATGATTGAGTGATGATTAATTCATATGAAATGATGATTAAATTTATATAAAATGAAGATTAAATGATATGAAATGGTGACTAAATGAGACGAAATGACAATTAAATGAGATGAAATGATGGCTAAATGATATAAAATGACTATTATACTGCATGATCTCTAATAGGCCTAATAAAATGCAGAAACACGATATTTAAATATAAAGTAGTTTTATTCTCTACAGCAATGTGCAGTACAAGCAGAATAAGAAATTGGCTTAATAAGAAAATAGTATGACACTTTATTTATATAAACGACTGCAAACTCAATTTAATAAATCATATTACATATGAGATAATGTCACCCGTGTTATGTCAGAGTGGCCGAAGAATTGATCTACCGTGGACTGTACCTATCTAAAACGGCGACAAATCACTAACATCCAAATCAACGTCAAAAAAGGCATTAGGTTAGTGAGCGCCTAGGCTCCAGAAATTACAACAAAATTTTATAATCCCGATCCTAGCTAAACTGGGATTCAATAGAAGATGATGATAATGATCAAACGATAATATTATAAGCTAAGGCACAATGAATCTATAATTCTTTATTATTATTGCAATTGCAGAGGCAAACAAGGATCCGGGTGCAACAGTTGGGGCCTATAAGTACAATGGAAAAGACAATCAACAATTTGAATTTATCCCGGCACCTGGAACTATCGAAGGGATGTCTTCTCCTTACTTCCAAGGACAAAAGTACGATATTATGCTTATGTGTTAACAAATTTACTGATGATTTAAGTTCCGGTTTTAATGAATAATTTGTATTTTTTTAATGAAGTATTAACTTAACTTTTAAAAGTTTCTCTTAATTTTAACCTTAAAATTTAAAAATTACTGTTAAATATAACAGTATGATAAACTATCAACAGAATTTCACCGAAAACAAATGGCTATGGAGAATACTAAGAATCAGTTACGATGAGCTCGTAATAAATGTGAATATTAGGATAACGACAAAAACAGCAAATGGTAAATGAAATCGTAATGAAAATAAGAATGAAGTGGGCTGGAATACAAAATAACAACAGTACTTTTTAAAAATACAACTGCATTGAAATAATAAAAAAATAAATAGGCCTGTAAGCAATAAATGTCCTATTTATCTATTTAAAGGCTAGTTAGTCCTTTCATTTTCTTGATACTTAAATTTCTTAAAATTAAATTGTGACTTTTACAAGTCTTCATAACCAAATTACATTTGTATTTTATGTTTATTGTTTATTTAATTCTGTTTTTAAAAGAACTTATTTAAATAGGCTATTCTCTAATGCTTAGGTCTATTGCTATCTTGCTCCTGCAGGTTTACTCAAAATTAAAAATCAGTTAATTTAAGTAGACTTTTAATTAATTTTGCAAGGCTGTAGAGAAATAAAATCTAATTAGACCTAGTTTTATTTAAAACTAATTTAGGTTTTTACTTTAGTAATACATGTATTGCTCCTTTACAATGATTTACAATATCTGTCTAAAATTGCAGGCGCGAGTTTTACATCGTCAGCGAAATGCACGGAAAAGTTTTGGACATTTGCAAGGAAGACATCAACGTTGGAGCTTATCTTATAATGTACGACAAGAATGCCGAAAAGAAACCAAACCAACTTTGGTACCTCGACAACCTGGGGCTTATACGCTCATCCCTTTCGGATCTGACAGTCAGCAATAAAGGTAACCTATATGAAAGAGTTTTGAATTGCATTTAATGTCTTTTCATAACGTGAATGCTATTGGAAAATCTCACCATTCAGAAAGACGAACTCTGAGACGGTGAATATGTAACGAAATTGATTTAGTAAAAATGAATAAACAAACAAATTAAATAAACTAATTAGGAATATAGAGTTTGGAATGTACAGATTCGCGCAATATTTAGCCATTAATAATTGTTTATATAAATTTATATTCTCCATTTGTGTCCGGGACACTGAAGAATAGACCAACCGTAAACTGCTCTTGTCGTAATGAGCGACTGAGCAAGAATTAAGGAAGGCAACGGGAAATTTCCTCAGATGCTACGATATATACAAGCTATATGCTACATTAAGGTGTGGATAAGGCATAGCATTTTGTAAAGGGATAACTTGTTGATGTATGGAAGGCCCTTTATGGAGCGTGAAAAGCAGCATGTAAGTTGGAATATAAATTTTGGACCCATCACTTTGTAGAATACTATAGATAGAGAGAGAGAGATCCTATAGATAGAGAGAGTACGATACTATATCTGAAAATGACTAGTTGGAATCATTGAAGAAATTCTGGAGAGTTGGTACAGATATCCAGTTGATAAATGCATCAAGCAATAGGAAGAAGATTTTGATAAAACATATTCTAAGGGGGGGGGGAATAGTTTACTAAATGGGATCTCTCTCCCTTAGTGCACTGCCTACTGGCAGATCCATGGTACATAACGCCTCCACTCTTCTCTGTCTTCCGCCTTCCTCTTCACTTCCACATATGAGTGGGTCTTTAAATCATCTAACATACATAATATCGGCCTGCCCCTACCTCTTTTTCCTTCCATTCTACCTTCTATGACCTCTTTTAATAGACCTACCCCCCTTAGAATGTGTCCTATCAAACTCTTCTTCCTATTTCTTAATACATTTATCAACTGTCTATCTGTGCCAACTCTCTCCAGGACTTCCTCATTTGTAACCTTTTGAGTCCAGCTAATCCTCTCCATTCTTCTCCAAATCCACATTTCCAATGCCTCCAGTTTCCTAATATCTTCCTTTCTTAAGGTCCATGTTTCACATCCATATAATAGCGTGGTCCAAACCAAAGTTTTCACTATCTTTATCTTTGTGTCTTTCTTTAGACTTTTTGTAAATAGTTCTTTTCTACTACCAAAGGCCGCTTTTGCTTGTGCAATCCTACTGCATAAGCAAAAGCGGCATTTGGTAGTAGAAAAGAACTATTAACAAAAAGTCTAAAGAAAGACACAAAGATAAAGATGGTGAAAACTTTGGTTTGGACCACGCTATTGTATGGATGTGAAACATGAACCTTAAGAAAGGAAGAAATGGGATCATAGAAGGAAAAATGGAAAGAAAGAAAAGCTGTCTAAATAGATATTTATCTACCTTCTTTGTATATTGTCACAAACAGTGACTTTAAAAGCTGGTAAAGCTAAGGTTTACGTCAGTTTCCTCACTAGAAAGCGATGTCAGTGACGATCGAGTATCTTAACGACTTCGCCACTGGCTCCAGACTTTACAAGAAATCTAACCCGTATGTTTTTCCTTTTAGCGAAAGGGGACCGTCTCGTGACTGCCATGCCATCTGTGGACCCGCGCAGTCAGTGGATGATCCAGGGGGATAGAATGATAAGCAGGGCTGGAGAGTGCATGGACATAGCTGGAGAGGACAAAGACAACGGAGCTAAAGTCATCTCGTATGATCACAACGGTCAGATTAATCAGAAATGGCGCGTGGAATATGTTTAAAGAGATCCCGGTCAGCTGAGTGCAAGTCTCCATGAGGCGATGATTATGACTTTAACGTGCGACGAACGCCAAATTTAACGACAGAATTTGTACTCCAGGAACGGAAATTCAGGAATGCAAATTAAGAAATGATACTTCAGGAGTTGAACTTCAGGAATTAGATATTTTAGCATTTTCCAAGCGTAGTGAAACGATGATAACCTGGAAATTAAAATATATTTCATAACGAAAAGAATCGTCATGAGCAGATATCTTCTGAAAAATCCAAAGATGATGCCTAGATTAAAAATTGTAATTTTTTTCAATGCTCATGTATGATTGATATTACTCCAGTTTACTCAGTGAATAAACTTCCTGGTGAACTTTGAATATATATTCATTAATAATTTACGTATCGTTATCATCTACACAAATATCTTAAATTATGTACATGTATTAAGTACCATTACCGAAATTGATGTAGACAATTTTCCGGGTCCATGCATATCGTAGACGCATTTATTTGCTTGATTATATTGCTTTTATCTATGTTTGCAGCCTCAATTATAGTAATATACATGTATCTGTACTGCATTAAACTACTGCTTTACGCTTACGTTCATTGTTTGGCTTCTGAAATTTTAATGAATAACACGCATTATAGTGAAATGATCAACTATGTTGATATATGACACTTTTAATATCACATGTTAATATCACAAGCAATTTTTTCCATTTTCTTCGTAACCAGTCAAGTGAATATCAGAGATATTAATCTCAGATCAGCGCCGTCGGGAATCGAACCCACTAGAGTTTAAGTCACCTCTGGATTTGTCATTGAAAGCGATATGACATTACCTCACGCCTCTAACCAAATTTTAAATTTGCTATATCATATAACAAGCATTTTATTTTAAACTTCAAACTTTCTTGGTTGAGTTATAGGGAGCATAACATGTTGAAGAATAGCCAGCGCATACATATGATTATTCTTCCAGTAATGGAAATATCATCCAAAGGTTTATCCATATCGTGAACTAACCAGGAGCTTTATTATGTATATGAGAATAATCTCCTAATAGCTTCAAGGCAATTGTTTAACTTTAGAGTAACATCAACACTAACTGTTTAGAGTTGCTATTGATCAAGAGCCGTTTATTACATGAACCTCAATAAATAACTTAATTTAGCTATTAATTCAGTGAATGCCTTTTATGCTAATATTATCCATATTTTCTGCTTAAGCACTACAAAACCAGAACCGCAACGACATTTAAAAGAGTTGAGCATCATCTTCTATAATCGTGCAACTGCCTTGTAGAAATATAGAAGATGATCTCAGCCAAACCGAAATTAAATAAGATTTTATAACCCATTCGTAGAGATGAAAATAAAGGCAGTTGATAGAAATAATTGAAAGAGCTATTGGCTTATGCCATGCCTTGTACCTGCCGTTAGTCAGTACACACTGAGAGAAAAGAAAGAAAGAGCGAGGGAGAACTTGAATGACCCTTTTTGGTGATCTAAATAAATAAATAAATAAACTTATTATCCGTCGCACATATTACATGTAATTAATGCAATTTCTATATGTAATACAATGCTATTTAGCGAACCACTACTTAAAGAAGAAATAAAATAAGTAATTTTATAGATAAATAATAAATAAATAAAACGTTCACTGTCGATATCTCTGTAAATAAAATTATAACTAATATGTTTATACTCTGAATTACAACTCAGCAATTATGATACATTTATCTCAATCAATTAAACTAGTCTTTATCTAGGCCTATATTTATTTTTGTCACTTCGCATTCATGGATCCAAGACAAAAAATCAGTCTCAAATTATGTGTAGTATTTCTGGTAGGATTTCATTTAACGCTCTGATGCAGTGTATTGCGTCAAAACACAAATTCAAATTAACACGTCAAAATCAACATCAACAAATATTTAAATTAGCGCAAATGACTCTCGGCGGTATAACTCATAATCATACGATGAAGAGGGTCTAAAGTTTCGAAACAATGGCATTTTAATAAATCAGTTCAATAAATAAAAATTACGATAAATTTGATATGGCATCTTTGAACTTGATAACTTTGTGGTTTGAGGCAATGTCGTGGGGAGGCTATCTGACAAAAGCACGAGTTTCCCTCATTGATTTGCTATTGCAGTCATGTAATATAATCATCACAATTAATCTATGATTTGATGAACCAAAATGATAATCATTTTACTCCAAAATAAATTATTATTCTGTAACAAGAATTGTAGTGCTTTTTGGTCTTCGTAAGGACTTTAGTGTTATTATTAAGAAATCCTGCATATTTTGTCACTTAGCTCGCCCACGGTTATGAGTAAAATTTTCTTAATTTTGCTTATAGGCCTAATTGTGATCAATAAACACTATGTTGATTCTGTTTCACATTGTACGCATCAATACGCATCTGTCGTAACTGTTCATACTATACAAGTAAGTTAAAACACTTGTTTCAATTAACATTAGCGTCCGGCTCACATTCAAATGAATTTGATTTTTCGCCAATCAAGCTGCTGTTTTAGGCCTTGTATATTAGGCAGGCTAGCAGCTTAAGCTGTCAACTGCGGGTGTACCCAGCTAATGGCTACTTCGCCGACATTGTTTATAAACAGCTGAAGTCAATGAGAGGGTAAAAAGGATGTTTCGTATAAATTAGTGTTCAGTATCATGCTTATTTCGCTTATATTCCTGAGTTATTTCTCTTAGATTCCTGATAAGTTACGAGATATATTAGAAAATTACTGAGCGAACATATTGAAGGACTCGACACTGGACTGAATAAGGTTGTTTCTGGAAAGAAATCTTTTAGATCAAGCTTAGGTTTTGCGCAGGTTTCTTTTGTAGCGGGTGATGATGCCCATCTCATGCAACATGCTCTTATTTTTGAATCAGAATGCGTAAAAATTAAAGAGTTTGTCAGTTATACACAGAACCTGCATGGAAGATGATTCAAAACTGAGGTATAACGAATGTTGACATTAACCCAACATCGAGATAGTCTCAGGTTTGAAAAATACCGGTTATCTATTTATTTTGTATTGTAATATTTTCTATTTTGGAGTATTAACTTAACAATAGTTAACTTATGGTTACCGATCCAGTGAGATTGAGAAGAAAACGGCGTGTTTTGAAATGGAAGTAACTACAAATAATTAAACCGAATTAAATTATAGTAATAATTCTGTCGATTTCGATTGCTAAGTTGATAGCTTAACTGTCTATTAAGTAGGATGCTACAGATAGAGTTTATGTTGGGTAGTCTCCGACAGGATGTTGTGCAAAAGGAGCGGACGCTAAACTAGATTTCTATCTCTCAGTGTACTGCCTATTGGCAAGTCCCTGATATATGACTTATCCACATATTTCTATCCTATGCCTTTCTCTTCATAACAACATGTTAATTAGTTATCAAATCATCCAACATCCCAAGTCTCGGTCTTCCTCTAATTTTTTTCCTTCCATTCTTCCCTCAATTAACTCTTTCATCAAATATTACCTCTTTCAACTTAGCTTCATGACAATGTAATTTTTGTCTTTATAACAGTACATTTTTGTCCTTATGACAATGTAATCATGTCATATTTTATTATGTGCTACTTTTTATTAAAGTTGTTTTCTTGAAGTGCTAAAACTTTCAATGGGCTTTTTAATCTTGTTACTATTTTTTATTTGACAATAAATCTATAAACTAGCAGGAAGCAGTCTACATTTCTGCATTGCAATAAGAAAAATAATTTACTTGTACTGTGGTATTAGTCGCCTTCATTTATATAATTGGGTCTCTCAAAGGAGTGCAGTGCCAAACTCAGTTCGTATAATTTCAACGGAGGAATGAACCAACCTCGTAATCGTGAAATCGTTGGACAAAGCTCCCCAGCATATACATCTCCTAGCCATCATTCCATAGTGAAATATGGGATATTTTCTGGCTATGCTGCTCAAACGGAAGACCCAAATCAATCCGCACCAGCTGACTCGATTAGTGCGCCCAGGTGAAAAATGTTCTTTTCTAATCGATTTGATTCTCTATCTAACAATATGATTACATTTTTAATTTACGACACTTTTAATTTCATATGTGATAAACGCTTGTAAGAAATGTTCGCTATATCCGATATCCGTCATATGCCGTTTCAATGAGCAAAACACTTCGTCATCACATTGAATTGTAGCTTAAATATAAATTTTCCCTATAAGATATGTATACAATTAACTGATTGATTATATAATAAGTAAACAGTAATTCATAATTATCTGTAATAATGCATGGAAATGCTTGTTTTGCGTCCGGTTTAGAATAACAATCTGTTGACTGTAGGTGCTGTGAAAGGTGACAAAGAACTAAGATCCAAACCAAAATCAGAAAGGGCATTCGGTTGGTGAGCGCCTAGTCACCATATATTTTTACGAAGTATTCCAATCCTGATCCTAAACTGCTATTCAAAGGGTTAAGATGATGATGATGATGATGATGATGGTGATGATGGTGATGATGATGATGATGATGATTATGATGAAGTAATAATGCAAGAAAATTATCGTCGTTGGAAATGTTCTTAAGTTTGTAAGTTTTTAAGTGTTCAATTTCCTAAATTCTTTCATTACATATTTCGAATCTCGAGTGATTAGAATTATATCTTTTTTACTTTTGTACACTAATAATTTGTGACTGGCGTGAGCAATAAGATTTAAATATCTGAGCCACACCATTACCGATGATATATGTAAAAGAGACTTTCGGAAAGAGGAAAGAACTCCATACAAAAGCTATTAAGAAATAACACAAAGATAAAAACTAGTGTAAACATTTGTCTGAACTACACTCCTCTACGGATATAAAACCTGCGATTCAGGATAAGAAATTCACATATAGAGATGAAAGGGAAGGCAGAGGGTAGAATTGTTAGGAAAAGTTACATGCCTGGATCTTCCCTTAGGCAGTGTATTAAGAGAGATATTTCGAACGATTTACTTAGATTCTACTTTATTCAACATACTGTAGACAACTTATACACCATAAACACGCACACACATATACACACAAACACATATATACGAGTGTATACATTATATGTATATATATATATATATATATATATATATATATATATATAAATACATATATATAATTTATATATAATTTATATAATTTATATATACAGTGTATATATTTAAATTGTGAGAACTAATTTTTAATTTAAATATATCACTTTTATTTTAAGCCCACACAAGTTCTTTGTCATAGCAAGTGAGATGAACGGAAAGGTAATTGAGATTGCTGGCGGAAACAGCAGATTTGGAGCTAAGGTCATTATGTGGGACAGGAAGCAGGATGGCTCAAGGAGTCAACTGTGGCATCGGGATCAGCATGGAAACATCCTTTCTGCTTTAAACAACTTTGCATTCTTTAGTCCGGGTAGGATTCCTTCACTCGTAGCCTACAAGTTAAAATTTGCCGGATATGTTTTGGACTTCCGGCTGAAGTTTTAGCTAAACGGTAATGTCGGTTCCTGTAGTAAGAATCGTTCGATTAGCACCTTTTTATTATGGATAGAATTTGGTCAAAGTTATCAATTATTTAATTGTTTTCATGAATTTTATTTAGCATTATTAATTATCATGATCACTCAATTAAGAATAAAAGTCATGAATATATTAATCAACTTTTTAAAGTTTTAGCGATTATTAGTAACATTATTAATAATACAACTAATTGTATGGGATTATGGTCAAACTATGCATTGATGGATCATCATATTAGTAACATTATTAATAATACAACTAATTGTATGGGATTATGGTCAAACTATGCATTGATGGATCATCATATTAGTAACATTATTAATAATACAACTAATTGTATGGATTATGGTCAAACTATGCATTGATGGATCATCATATTAGTAACATTATTAATAATACAACTAATTGTATGGGATTATGGTCAAACTATGCATTGATGGATCATCATATTAGTAACATTATTAATAATACAACTAATTGTATGAGATTATGGTCAAACTATGCATTGATGGATCATCATATTAGTAACATTATTAATAATACAACTAATTGTATGGGATTATGGTCAAACTATGCATTGATGGATCATCATATTAGTAACATTATTAATAATACAACTAATTGTATGGATTATGGTCAAACTATGCATTGATGGATCATCATATTAGTAACATTATTAATAATACAACTAATTGTATGGGATTATGGTCAAACTATGCATTGATGGATCATCATATTAGTAATATAATTCATTTCGGACAGCATTACAAGAAGCTGTCTAGAAGATAAACTAATGCAAAATGCTAACTATACGCTGAATTAATAGTACATAATAAATCATAAATCATTTTGTTTTTAGCATGAATATTAGTGTTGTTGTATGGGTTTAAAATTTACTTTGTCAAAATTAAGGTGCCAGTGATATTTTTGTCTGATTTTACTTCATTGCGTCCTTTGCCATTACTAACTATTTGTGTCATTTAACTTAGCTTTCTTAGTCGTTTGGTTATATCATGGAATATTATATATATATATATAAATATTTATGTTGAGGGTCTTTATACATTTAAGTGTATTGTGCCTGAGGCAAACCCTGGTTTTTTTCCTTTACTGTATATACCAGTCGGTGTTTTGTTGTGCAAAACAAATTATTACATAAATAAAATAAGTAAATTAGTACAAGATTGTACGGTATATTTTACTGATTTGATATATTGAATTAGTATAACGAGTCTTATTTGTACCTACGAGTAATGTGCTAATTATACCGGAGATGTTGTAATTTATTGATATTTTCGGTAATTTGCTTTATTTTACCTTATTTGGCTTTAGCTATTGATGCTCCAATCGAAATGTGGCCTATGTCTGGAAATGAAAAAAGGCAGTGGAAGTTTTCAGGATTTCAGATTATCAACGGGGAAGGGAAGGTGTTGGACATTGGCGGGGAGGACTATACGAACGGGGCTGCTGTTATTTCATACAATTATACTGTTCAGAAAAATCAGCATTGGGTTAGACATTATGTGTAAAAAAGGATCTGTATAGGTAACAGTTTTTCTACGATGATATGATTTTATAAGAATAATTTTCTACCCGTTTCTCTAATATTTTGTATACACTGATTTTATGTAGAGGTCCATTAGGCCGTTTATTTTCGTATTTGTTGATTAGATAGTGGTAATATCTATTTCTGTACTGAACGGCTTAAGAAAACTGTAGAGGCTGAGAGTCGAAAGGGTAGCCATTTGTTTATCAGGGAAGTATGATGCCAATTAGGTCATCTGTCGGTTACTTTAACATTACATGTAATATTATACTTTAAGATACCGTAGAGTATATAATTTTATCTGGCTACATATATCCCAGAGTAGGTATATAGCATCAGGAAACAACGTGAACGGTTACATGACGGGTTCTAGGTAGGCCTACAGTGAATACCCGTGGATTCGAATCTCGGGTATGTCAAACCGAGTCGGGCATGCACATTACTATTAAATTTATATTAAACTTATTATTATTCATACGCTATCTTATCATGTGATAATAATATAAATGCTTCGTGTTATCTTGCTATCTTGAATAGCGTTTCATTATAACCTGTTTCGCATTTAATGATATGTTAATTAGACTATTTTTCTTATTTAACGTTGTTAATGTTAGTCGTTTTTTTTTCGTTAAAATTGCGATTTCGACCTAGGCTAATTGTTTCCTACATTTGCAGACATCAGATAAGGAGGTGCAAGAGCTTCCTTGTAGTGAGTAAATATAGAATGTATTGATCGTAGTCGAGTTCTTGAGGATTAAAAGCTACGAAAACCGTCATCGTTCAATCGTGATAGAGAGCTTCAGAAAGTTTGATTTAAAATGTCTCTAGAACTTATCAATGATATTTTGAACTGTTTTATGACTCTAATTTAATATCATATAAATTATTTTTACTCTATTGAACACATGCCTCTTGTTCCACAATAGCAAAACTAAAAAAGAACAAAAAGAACAAAGAACCTTGTATTAGATTAAAAGATAAAACTAATACTTTTTATTTCGCTTGTATCTTTTTTATATTTTTTCTGGGCTACAACAATTTGATCCCGTTACGATAGTTCAACCTTTATCAAACATCTCTGTAACATTTAGCCTATGAAAATATCAACTATGAGGTGAGTTCCATTGCCCCCCCTACCTGCAGAACGTATTCTTTACACTATTACTTATTAATTTCCATGTAGTATCCCTTGCGCATATCATCGTGCAAGCAATGCTAAATGCAGGCACGCGAGGTTAGGTTACGTCGTTGCTTTCCGTCACGCATTGGAGTAACAACCACGCATAGGAATCCTTATGCTCGGTTGTCACTGAAATGCGTGTCAACCAGGATGCCTATAGGAATAGTTTTGTGCAAGATCATGAAGGAAGTGAGATATGAGATATACTAATTATATGCAATTATATTATACTCACGCATAATTATACTAGAATTACACAATATAAATATTACTATACCCAAAATGGAGCGTACTACACTTTAAATGATTAAAAATTCTATAATTGTAATGACAAATAATCCGCGAGATAGAGGGGGTGGGGTTTAGAAACTATAATAACAGAATTTGAAGCAATTAATATGTAGTACGCTCCATATTATATATAATTTTATTGAATATTTCTCTAGACCTATGTTTAATTAATTATTGTATAATTTACAATAGCATCAGACAATTTCTATAGCAGTGTCGTGGTCGGTGACCGGTCCTCGAGACTGCTTTGCAGGTTCCTGGCAGGTTAATGTCAATCCTTTCCATGATGAAACTACTCATCTAGATGTAAAACGTTATTTTACATAGAGGTTTTCATAAATGCAAAATGAAAACACTTTCTAGCAAAGGAAGTGTTTTTCTAGCAAAGGAAGTGTATAATGGAACAATGATTTTTTCGTATCATTTGTAAAACCAGGCATATATAAAACTGAACCATTAACTTTATATTTCTAATAGTAGCATGCTACCTTCACTTCCTGTCTAAATGTCAGTTTCAGACATGCACTACTTCGCAGTTGGCTTTTAACATATCCTAGAAAAATTTTATTTATCGCGAACTATTTACGAATGAATAAAGTAGAATTGGTAATTTATATATGTTCCCAATGCATCTTGGATCTAAGGATGTACAGGAAGAAGACTAAGTAAAATAAGAAGACTAAGTAAAATCACTTTGAAGTCAAATGTCTCACGTTACACAGAGTTGTTTAGACTTTCAGCCAAACAAGTATTAGATTTGTGTTAAGCAACGCCTCTGCACCAGTTTGCATACATTTAATGGCCATTTAGAAATATTGTTCAATAAAAGAATGTTTGATATGATCGCTTTCTCATACGGGATTACATTTAATAACAGACTTGTTTCTATATACCCGTATTGCGTGCGGGTTGCTGAAGAATAAATCAACCATGGACTGCACGTGTCGTGAAAGGCAACACAGCACTAACATCCAAACTAACGCCAGAAAGGGCATTCGGATGGTGAGCGCCTAGACTCTAGAAACTACGACAAAATTTTCTTTTTAATCACTACCCTAGATGAACTAGGATTCACGGGAAAATGGTGATGATGATGATGACTTGTTTCTGTATGCATAAATTTTCACGGGTCAACTTCATTTGAGCAGATCGCAGCGAAAGTTACCCTTCGTATTTCTTTTGAAGTACCGTGCTAATCAGCTTTAAATAATATAATAATATTATAATATTATTATAATAGATTAATTATTATAATAGATTATTATAATAGATTATTATAATAAATTTATTATTATGTCGCAGTCTAAATGTATCTCACTATAGTAATACTAGTAATAATAACAAAAATTAAAAAAATAGTCATTTAATAATAAACTCCAGCAATTTCTATAGCAGTGTCAGTGCTCGTGACCGGTCCTCGAGACTGCTTTTACAGGTTCCTGGGAGGGCTATTATCAATCTTTTATAGTATATTACATACTATCACTACATATATGTTTTATTTAGATATTATAACTATACATTCATGCTGATGCGCCATATTTTAGGCGCTTCATGGTCGTCTCAATAATGCACCCCAAGTGAGTTTAGTTTCGAATTTTTCTTATCCACTCTTCTATTTTATCGCAATGCCTTTCAGCGTTGGCATCGCGAATCAATTTATATATCATACATGTAAAAAGAAATTTTTTAAATTCATGTTTAAAAATGTAATGGGTTTAGAAATTGTAACGTCTGCCTTAAAACAACGATTAATTTTGTTTAATAGTAGTAACTTACTTTTTAAAATAGAGTAATATTAAGCCAACTTACATGTTGTTCCCCTTTAATACCGTTTAATATATCTACGCCACATGCTTTGGTACTTCAAATACTGTAATGTTCATTTAATAGCTCTCGTTTGGTTAAAGCAAACATCATTTATGTCTAAGATTAATATTTGATTTGAAAACATCATAAAAGTGAGAATATTAGACCTATCTTTTAAATAAGGTTATTGAGAATTTTTATTTTTCTGGGACATTGTTTAAACTGGGACTTCAGCGGAAATTTAGTCTCGATGCTTTTCCACTATATAATGGAAGAAAGATAAGGACATCTAATGCTTTACCATACGCAAGTAACTACATGCATATTACTGTATATTTTATGTAATTATGATATTTTATAAACATGATATGGGTAAAAAGGATAGTTTTCTCAGGGAATGACGCCCCTGCCCAGTAACAGTCCACAGTAACAGTAATTGTGACCGCGGATCAGTATGTTCGGGGTTCAAATTCTGGGCTCGCCCGTCACTGACATCGCTTTCGAGTGAGTAAACTGACGTTAACACTAGCTTTACCAGCTGTAGCTATAAATGTTAGTCGAAGCTGAGGAAGGCATAGGGGCCCATCTCGTAAAAAGTATAACCCCCAAGAAAGAATGCTATATCACAAATGTGGAGGGGTGGTAAGAATCTCAGGACCAGTCGGTACCTCGAGTGCCTCACAAATAACTTATATTTACAAAATAGCGCTTCAGATCTCTATACGAGTAGAAGGAATCAGGTAGAATTTTAAACTTAACAAAATAACAAAAATTAAGTTTAAAATCTTGCATTTTTGCGACGAATTTTGATCTGTTCGCATTTGCACCTGAAGAGAGTGCAGAAAGGGTTGATTAGCTGGGACATTAAGTGATAACTTTAGATTGAGGCCATATAATGTAGTCTATATGCATGGCAGCTTATGACGCATGTAATGTTACTACAATGCTTTAGATACGCTGCTTGAATTCGTCGATACGGTATTATACGCTGTTAGCAGTGGCATTATACCGGCTTCAATTAGCTCTAATAAGCACCTTCATATGTATATTATTTATGTTTCAATAGTTTGTTATGAACGTATAAAAATGATGTTGTTTTCATTAGTTAAACATTTTCATTTCGGTTCTAGTCTATTCGTAATGTTCCGTTTTGCTAAAAATATTCAATACAATTAAATTATTCAAAGTCTTGAATTCAATTATTCTAAATCTTAAATAGGAAAAAACATAACAACACGCGCTGCTACATGTACAAAGCTTACTTTCACATATAATATATCAACTTGCAATCGTATCGTACTATTCCAATGAATACACGCCCAAATTTCAAGCTAGCTCTAAAAACTAGTATGGTGCGTTTTCTTTTAAAATTCTCAAAAAATCTGCGTTTTCCTATCGATCGCGTGAAGCACTTTATTGAGCTATCTACTGGAGTCATGTAATCGTCTGCTCTAAGGAACGTTTACCATCACATTAGGTTTGTCTGGTGGTTTCTAGAACATGTAGTTTTGAACATAACTTAATAAAAGCTAAACCTAGCGTTAGCGTCATTCTCCTCACTCGAGAGCAATGACAGTGACGGGCGAGACCAGGATTTGAACCCCGGACATTCAGATCAGCAGTCGAACACCTTACCTACATCGCCACTGACTCCAGCTAATAACCTAATAACATTTAATGTGCTACTGTTATCAATGACCACATAAAACACTATTGAGACAAATACAGGTCGGTGAGCACAAAAAGTAAAATAACGGTGCAAACTCCAAAATCCAGACTATCAGTCCAAAGATATGGGGAATTAAAGAAATAGAAGGTGGTGATGAATTTATACTGTTACAGCTTTGATTTTCACACTCTACTTATTAAAAAAATTAATCCACTGAGCTAAGGTTAGTGCCTTCTATATACAATAATAGCATTTAATCTCAAGTGTTTTGGTTTAAACCTACATGAAATTGTTAAACTTGAAGGCATTACAAAGAATCGATGATTAATTGTAGTATGCAAGCTCTCTGATTCAAAATTTACGCTACACTCAAGCGAAGACGTACAGAATGTACTAAGAATGAGAAATAATTTTAAATAGCGTAAGCCTTAGAATTTACCGTTGCTTAAAGCTTTTAGTAGCCTATAATACCAATCGTTAAATAATGCTGTAAATTATTGAACTGTTTCGGAAAACCCTCTTATATGATTGCACCTAACTCGAGTCTAAATTAATTTGATAGAATTATTTTGTACCTAGGTTAATATAAAACGAAAATATTTTAAATATAAGTTAACGGTAGAATATAGCGATACGAAATTTTCTTTAAACTATAATCTGGATTCGAACTAAGCTTACATGCGACCAGTACCAATTCTACAATCTACATGTATGTCATTGAACTCTGGTAAGGCTAAATTAAGAAAAAACTTTAATGACAATATAACCCATTTTTAGCATGTATTTCAACATACATAAAAATATTTCTATACAGTATATTGTTTCTATACGCTGTATGCCATTCATTGCAGCTTGTCGTTATAAGAGGGTAATATAAGGGTGGTAAAATATCGTAACAGATGCATCATTAGATGGCCTGGATTCTGATAGAACAACAACAACAACAAGTGAAAATTTAAAAATAAAAGCAATAAAATGAAGTGATGCATGCCTGAACAATGAACATCAGGAATTAGAAATAGACTGTATGACATATAGTCCAACTATAAAGCAGAAATGATTCGAAAGAGCAAAAGCCTGTCACTACAATATAAATTATGCGAAGGCGTTAACAAGTATAATAATCTACATGCATTCCTTTCCATTTCCATCATGAATCTGACAAACCACAGACTGTGACAATATGACAGATTACATAACAATGTAATAGAAAAAGGTAGAAATGTAGTAAAAATCCCAAATATGAAAAATCAAAAGATGACATATAGAAATTCAAACGATATTCAGTTTATGAATAACGTTTATAACATTTAGCAGGTGGACTGTAATCTCTCCTTGTGTTCTAGAGCTGAGTGCTAGTCATATCAACAATTTAAAATTTCATAACGAAATTTTACGTGTTTAAACACTAAAAGGAAATTGTAGAAAAATGCACGTAGGTAAATAGGTAGGCCTATGCAGGCGCGGATTCAGGAATTTTTTAAGGGAGAGCCTTAAAATATTTTGACATTGTCCATTTCTTTATTTGATTGTCATCATAGGTTCTTAAAAGATTCCCCGGCATAGAATTTTTAAGTCATTTTCTTTTTGTTCTTTTTAAAAAAAGTAACGACCTGTTAATAAGCAGCCCCCCTTAGGGTTTGAACGAGCATCGTTATAACTTTAAGCTGGCCTATTGCTGATCTCACACATACATGTTTAGTTATTCTAAAACTTAGTTTACAAAGGCATGCAGGTCTTCAGAAGTGTTGGGTTGAATTCTAAATCAACTTTCCTGTAAGTATACGAAGTCATCTCTTCTCAAAAGCTTTTAAAGATACGATTCGGGCATTTCTTTATGGCCTTTACTCTAATTCTGCCAATTGTTATGGTCCTCTATTAATGGATGAAAGACTGATATAGGCAGCTGCTTTTTTTTGCTCTCGATTCGACTGAAGTCAACAAACAGTCTGTGCAAAAGAATTTTAACATAATATATAAATATATATATATATATATATATATATATATATATATAATGTATATATAATGTATATATACATATATAATTATTATATAATATATATATATTATATAATATATATTATATATATATATATTATATATATTAATAAATATTATATAAATATTATATATATATATAATATATAATATATATATATATATATATATATATATATATATATATATACCATATATACATATATAGATAAAGCTATAAGTATAACCTAATTCAAATATGAAAGAATAGAGCTTTATCTAGATTCAGTTTTCTGTTCCCAAAGCCAAATCAGTGACAAGACGATCATTAGATTTGAACTCTGCTCCTGCTGATGCGCACTCTGACACTTGGTCGATATGCTAACGGTTTCGTGTCTAAATGAAAGTATTTTCAAGAACTACACGTAGATTTTTTGTTATTAATTGTAGGCACGTTTTTATTTCATCCGAAACGCTGATGTCAATAGTCTTGTTTATATTTGTGCTTTCTATGGCAACAGTCAATAAATTTGTTTATGATACATGCGCAGACACATAATAGTGCTTTGAACATTTTAAAGCGGTTCAATAGTGTTCTCTGTTTAACCGCCGGTCTTATGAAGCTTCAATCAGAACGATATCGTCGCCGTAAGTCGCTTTTGCATCTTATGAACGAGATGTCGGTCGGTATCTGAGCTGATTTCAGCTACATGTGACGAAACTATATCTTGTCGAGATCGGGCGGATAATGTCACCGTTAGATTAAAACAGAAGTCGTCGCCAGGGGCTGATACTCAACGGTCGCAGGTGGCTCCAGCCAATAGGAGAGCGCGAAATCCGCTTAAATGGTTAGAATTCTTGGAAATGTGACGTTACAGACTCAAGATAAAGGTGAGAATAGAGAAGTTTCATAGTATGCAAAGAGCAGATTGGTAGTTATCTCGCGGATAAAGTCAAATGGTAGAGATTGCTATCGGCGAGAATATCTTTCCGTTTATAATATTGGGTATAAGAATATGATATAATAATATGTAGTATGAGCCTCAATAACACGGTCTTGTTTATTAAAAGAAGATAATTTTTAATACTAAAAACTAAGTAAATTTTCCATTCAAGAACGAAACACGATTGCTTTTCACTGAATTTATATGGGCAACTTGCACGCATAAACAAACTGATTTTCATTTTAACACACATATAAATCAGACAATGAATAATAGAAGTCACAATTACCTGAGGTGATAATTCAAAAGAGGAAATCGATGTATGCAACTACGCAACTGCGAATGGTTTTAAGTAGAATTACAGGTAAAACTTATTAAAACATAGACTTTCAATTCTGTTCTACTTTGTCATATTTCAGAAGATGATAATTCATTGCTAGTGGTGTAAACAGCTTCAGTGTGACGCTCAGGTGGGTGTCGCATTTCTCTTTGAAAGCAGCTCCATTGCGCATATAACAATTAATAACTACTTTAAATATTAACCTTATATACTACTTATGTGCTTATTACGATACATGATAAAATATTTCTTTGAAATGTATATTTAATTAAAATTGTTTAAAATGTTAAAGTTAAACCATCCATTCAGGCCTCCAATGGAAAAGAATGCACAAGCGTGCCATTCATTTAACATGGAACATCACGTAGAGTTAGCTGCCGGCTTAATATTACTCTGATTACGTAGGTCAGAGGCAGATATCTTAAATTTGATAGCAGTTGCTTTTCATGACGAGAAAGTTTGTTCCTTACTGGCTGGAGCCAGTGGCGCGAAGTCGGTAAGATACTCGACCGCGGATCAGTATGTGCGGGGTTCAGATCCTGTGCTGGCCCGTCACTGACATCGCTTTATAGTGGGGAAACTGTCGTTAACCTTAGAGATTTGCCAGCTTTTTTACATTCAAACTCTTCTTTGCATATAGCCCAACCTCTTACATGTATATTTACACATTCAAATCTTAAAAAAGAGGCACTGCCTTGAAACGTTAGCTACTAATTATGGTATTACCGAACAGAGCTATGGCTCTTTTATAGTATCCTCTTTTGTATTGTTATTTGTTTTTCTAACCAAATGCACGTTTGTTCCTATTGTTTGTATATTCTGTGTTGTGATGAACAAATAAACGATCCTAACGAAAAAAGGTTCTTTTTATGTTGACCACAAAACTGCCCCTAAATGCTCTTGACCTTCACCCGCCACCATTGCCTGCAGCAGTAGCAAGTCTCTGATCGAGAGAGTTTATTGATTTGGTTGCTGCAGAAGCTCGATATTCTGGCTTACAACTTTCACCTGCGTGTGTTTTATTTAGAGGATAATTATATTACTACAAATACAATGTCGTTATTAGCGAGGAACTAGAGACACTGATCTCCGTCGTTATGAGATATATATCTTCGTTTATTTCAAAACAATCTGACAACCGCAGATAGGTAACATAGGAAGATGCGAAATGGAACATATGAACATAATTACAGTTATACACTACATGCGAATATAATGCCGTAGTAATGCAAATACAAATAATGTATTTTAGACCAAGATTAAATTAGCTATAGCTTAGTAGCATCATTTAATATCATGCGGTTACATGATACTGAAATACTGGGCAACGCAGTTGTGTTTCCTTGTGACGTCCCTGATTGAACATCACTTTATGGGAGGAATCTATCGCAAATACTTGATTGACTTCGATTTGATTAATTGATTTTAAAAGTAATTACTTGATTTATTGATTGATTTACGGCCTGGTTGATCGATTATTTTGACTGTTGATTATTTAATAGATTTATTGATTGTTTGATTGCGTGATTTATTAATTCATTGATTGATAATGTCAATCTTAGACTCGAATCCTTAAACTTTCAAACAATTTTTAACGCAGCAATACACATGTACTGTGCGTGCATAGACTAGTAATCTATTCTAATAAAAATACTAGAGATTGGAATTTTATGAATTTCCATAGTTCGGGTTCGGTTCGGTTCGTTTAAAATGAAAGTTCGGTTCGGTTCGGGTTCGGTTCGTTGAAAATGAAAGTTCGGTTCGGTTCGGGTTCGGTTCTAGCAAGGGTTCGGGTTCGGTTCGGGTTCGGGTTCGGTTCGGGTTCGGCTTGCTTTCCAACTCGCAAGAGTTCGATTCGAGTTCGAAATGGTTTGGTTTGGATAATGAAGCAATTGTTTAACTTTACTTATAATAATCATGATTTTGACAAACATGTTTAAAATAGTTTATGGTAAATACGCTTTAAAATTCATTACGTCCTAATAGCCGCCACATTTTTTTACCTGGGTAAAAATGTGACAATGATAAAGTTGTATTTATTCCTGTACATCTGTACATTTCTTAAAATATTGTCAGTTGACCAACAAATGTTCATAATATAGATACTTAGCTTTACTATTGTATCTGAAATATTCTCCTTGATTATAACCAGCAAATAGAATGCTTCATCAATTTAAAAATAAATTTTGTCACTAAGCCTCTATATTAGATACGTTTATAATTAAGTGGAAATATCTTGGCTAAAATTTGATCCAATATTTCAGAGACAAAGTGCAATTTAGTAACACAAAAGTGTCAAATAAAGATGATTTGGTAAACATGTGTACTTCCTTAGAAAAATGATCATAATATACACCATTTGCTATCAACTGACTAAGTAATAAGCTTCATAGTTTACCTTAGGGTTTCAAATTTGAAACACTCAGATCAATTATGAAGTTACGAAAATAGTTGTGAAATTATTGCATTGCTATGGTGAAAAATTATTAACAAGAATAAATCCACCTAGATTGAGTCAAGCATTTTCAGATTTTTATGGAATACTCTCATCACTTCTGTCTCTTTGTTAATCTTCATGCCATATTTCAATGCCTTATCATTCAGACTATCCATTATCTTCTGTAGGCCCGTCTCGCTTCCAGCTATCATTCCTTTGCACCGCTACAATTTTAAAATTTGTGTCGGAACCAGCCTTACCTGAATATATGCTGTTAGTTACTGTAAGACATGTAAATGCAAAAACTAATATATATTTGTATTGTTCTTACTATCTTTATTTAATGTCAGGCTGGTGAAGTAGAAAGGAACTACAAGAGTTAGGTTCAGTCCGGTTTGGACGAAGTCTGGGTTCGGTTCGGGTTCGGCCAGAGTCTGGGTTCGAGTTCGGTTCGGTTCGGTCAAAATTCTAAATTTTAGGGTTCGGTTCGGGTTCGGTTCGATTGCCATCTCTAAAAAATACTATCATCGTTCTATCGTCAGCCATTTTTCGAACAGTTTAAAGTCGCGCGGTGTTACCAAGCTAACAATTAGGCCTACTGGCCTGATATCTGTGACAATGTAACAGTAAACACGGTTATAGCATTACTGAGCTTTGAATCTAAACGTTGTTTTGCATAAAATTGCAATATGGTAGCAAACAAACAAATGACTATTTAACAAACACCATTGATCTAAGATCACATCAAACTGTGAACAGTAAACATTTCGTTGATCTTAGTGTTCAAATAAATAATTACATTTGTTTAATAATTAATTAATAAAATAATTATTATTGGTTGCTGAATAGAAATTAATTATTTAAACAACCATGCTTATTCTAACATTCGTGTGTTTAAAAATGCTACATCCATAAGTACATTAATTTTGAAACATTTCTCAATAATGGTGAGTTTTCAAGCATTGGCTGCCTTTTCTCCGCATAGCCTACATGTACGTATTGAATTAGTTGAGCCTCTTAGATGCAGAAGAAATGAATATGGGACTTGGTGAGTTGGTGTTACGACAAATTTGGGACATTGCATAAATAACTTGCGACGTATTTATAATTTAATGTGGGTCAAATATATTTGGGACAATTTCGGCATTTAAATATCTTCCTGTTTATGTGAAACTTAAATGTAAAAAACTAAATACATGCATCTGGGACAACTAGTTTCCATCGCATAGGCTGTTTTTGGGACAACGGGAACTATGAACTTCCCTATAGTTTACAATTGTCAGAAATATTTGGGACAAGCATTGGCACCTGATTTCCATGAATACATCTTAGTACAAAGTCCTATATAGGAAAAGTGTAAAGATCAACTAATAGTAAACCGAAGGCCTTTCTCAGAGTGCAGTGGTTCAAAGTAAAAGAAATTCCTGCGCAAATTATTATAAATCGATTAGTAACAAGATCTTAACAATTCATGTCACTCGCTTAAATATACTCTAATCCTAACCTAGCAAACCTAACTCAAATCATTCAATGCTAATCCTTCATACTTTGCGTATGCCTAAGACTATTTCTCAATTGATATTCAGCTTATTTAATTGTCATTCCTATTGCACTATTAATATTTGAATTTGTGCATAGTATGCGATATAAGGACTAAAAATCGGAATTGAAAATTAAAAAATACAAGCATGTATAATTGCATATATTATATCGTTTAGTATCGTTTATTCGTTCATCACAGCACAGATTATACAAAAAATAGGAACATGCATGTAGTATATAGGCCTAAAATTGCACGTGTATATAAGATACTATTGAAGCGAATTGAATTAGCTGAGATATGACGCTGAGGTTAAAATTCTGTAATCAATACTTATCTGGCTTATCTATACACAAAATTATTCTCCAACGACGATAGAATATGACACTTGATATTTATATAAAATGTATTCGACTTTCAATATATTCCAAAACTAGCTGTATACTTGTATTATATTATGTACAAAATGATTATATATGTAGACTTAATTTATCATTATCTTATGATATTTATTTATGATTCTAAACCGACATTTCAATGTCCCAGAAACTGCTCCAGCTCTTGTCAATGTCTATATTTATGGATGTCCCAGCTTCTGTTTGACAACCGGCTCAGTGACATCACCTGTGTGCTCAGGCCAATGTTTCCTACTCTGCGTGGTTGCCGCTCCTTGTTGCCTGCTGGACAGGAAAAGTTTCCCAAAATAGATCAAACTCAATCTTCAGTGTTACTTTTAAGACCTCCAAGCGTAGCTGATACTTATTGTTTTAGAGACAAGATGACTATAGTATCTTATCAGAAATACTTTTTTTAAAACAAATTTAGCGAAATGCTCTTTCAGGTTCTGACATTATAAGTCTGCTTTTCTTATCGATGGACTCTGCCTTAATCATAATGTCTTCGCCTTTGTTTGGTATCGCTTGCCCTTTGTTGCAGCCTTAGAATCTCGTATGGAATCGTCTATAAGGTAGGAATTACAGTACAACATGCTACCACCGTCTATGAAAACTTGAGATGAACAAAAATTTAAATAAAACCCAAAGCAATCCTATGATTATTCACAATTGTATTAAACTAAAAACATTAAAAAACTAAATTAAGTAAATATTATGGTACCACTAGAAATGCTTTGCAAAAGGTCAGTTATGAATAGAACCGATGACCTCCTGCTTAGCACGTAAGCGTGCTAGCAACTCAACCATTAGATACATGTAGCTTCCTAATGAATTTTAATATATTTTGTATTATTGCCATTAACAAAGTCAATGCATATTTGTTATGTTTTGAGGCAGGTTTATTCCTTTGACAGAAAATTTAACATAAATCCATTGTTATTAGTGTATTATTGTGTACTATACGTCCAGAAATGCGCACTCACACACACACACACGCACACACTCATACGCACACACACACACACACACACACACACACACACACATATATATATATATATATACTATATATAGGTATAATATACATGTATATAATATATACATGTATAAATTGCATATAGTGTATATATATATGCAAATACAAGCACACTTATATATTCATGCATATACACATTTGCATAAATTTGTATGTAGAATACATACATACATAATATATGTATATATATATATACATATATACATATGTATTGTATGTATATATATACATATATATATATATATACATATATATACATAATTATATATATATATATATATATATATATATATATATATATATATATATATATATATAATGGAAGGAAAAAGAGGCAGGCGCAGGCCGAGATTAGGTATGTTAGATGACTTAAAGACCCACTCATATGTAGAAATGAAGAGGAAGGCGGAAGACAGAGAAGAGTGGAGGCGTTATGTACCATGGACCTGCCAGTAGGCAGTACACTAAGATATATATATATATTTATATATATATAATATAATATTTTATATATATAAACATGTAAAAATTTACATTCGAATACATAATTATATAAGTTAGGCGCACGCATGATCGCGCAGGTGTGTCAGCACGCAGCCTGGGCTTGTTGTCATGCACGACGCGCTCGACATAATAAAAGCGGTCGCAGCTTCAACGCTGCTAGCAGATGTCCCTGAGTAGGAAGGTTACTCAGCTCTCGAGAAAAAATCGACGACATACAAACTTACCTGAAGATCAGGGCCATTGCTGTTGAATGCGATGTAGAGCGCTGCGCTGCTTAATTCAATCAATCTTTATTTAAACTTTGCTAAGTACTGACGTCTGTGGTGTAGGTGGTTTAGAATAAACATAAGCAATCAGAATTATAGTCTGTAGAGAAATAAATTAAGGCATATTAATTAAGGACATACTTTTAATCTATGGCTTTTGAATGTACATATGTATGTGTGTATGCAAGTATGAATATGTATGTATATATATACTGTATATACACATATATATTCTCAGAATATTCTATATTCTCATATTATATTTTCATATAGTCATATATGTAAGTCGAGACAAATGGATTATCATATGTAGAATTGTAGTTTATATGAATCAGTGTTAATTTAAAACATTAAAAATAATTATAATTACAACTATTATAATTTAAATTTTAATTAAAATTTTTTATAATTATCATTAATATAATTATTATAATTATAAATGTTAATGCTCTAATTCAATAATTACATTACTATTATATGATTATTACAATTTTTATTATTATTATATATTTTTGGTTATTATTATTTTATTCCGTAACTTAGCGCTTACCAGCAAACGTGCTATTGATTCTGTAATTAGATAACAATTTTTGAATTTGAATTGAATTTCTCATTCGCTTAACTAAATATGCGTTGATGTATTTTTATCATAGATATGAAAAAAACTTGATTTTATTGTTATAAACTACTGGACTAACTAAAAACAGTACCACAGAACTCATTAAGAAATAATTATTGCAAGTTTAATTGCACTTGTAAGCTTAGTATAGTTATTTTGCTTCAAATACTTTATCGTTAGTGTGAGTGTTAATTTGAAACTAACTCGCATAAATTTAAGCAACAACTCAAAATGTTGGGAGGGTCGGCCATCGCTCCAATAGATAATTCGGAATCGGCTGTTAATCACGCTTACGATAATGGCGATGCAGTGGCTTATACCAATAACGTCGAAGATCCGGTTCTTCTAAATGTCCACAAACTGGATAACACTGCCTCGAACGGTGTGAATGGCGTAAAGGCAGAGAGTCATACAAACGGAAAGGTTGTTGCAAAGAAGGAGACCGTACCGGAAAATAATGGCACAAAAGATAGAAAAGAAAAGAAAGAGGCGGTCTCTATGGTGTCATTGCGTGAACTGGTATGCATGTCTACTTTTCAATATATCATGAACAATTTTTATTCGCATTTATGTCTCGAAGAATGAAAAGTTTGCAGTGTTTCTACTAAAGGATATTGCTAGGATTGTCATGTTTCGATTCTAAACTGAGTCAGTCACTGAGTGACAGCCGAGTATGCAGCTATCCACATATCCATAGAGTTTGCTGTACATCATGAAATGTTAAAAGGCTTCTCCTGATATTCTGGGATAAATCATCGGCAGATCTACGGGTAAAATCTCAGACATCACTCTAACCATCATCACAGCAGTACTCCAACTGTTTATTAATATTCTTTCTCTCTCTCTCTCTCTCTCTGTCTCTCTCTCTCTCAGTGCACTGCACGCTGGCAGGTCCATGGTATATAACGCCTCCACTCTTCTCTGTCTTCCGTCTTCTCTTCATTTCCACATATTGGTGGGTCTTTGGATCATCTAACATACCTAATCTCGGTCTGCCCCTGCCTCTTTTTGTTCCATTCTACCCTACCTTCTGCATGTGACCTCTATTAATAGACCTTCCCCCTTAGAATGTGTCCTATCCAACTCTTCTTCTTATTTCTTAATTAATACATTTATCAACTGTATATTTGTACCAACTCTCTCCAACTTCCTCATTATTACTATTATTGATATTCTATTCTAATACACTTAGTTTCGGTTTGCGGACAAGCTGGACGTGCTGTTGATGTTGGTGGGGTCAGTGGCTGCCTGTGGTCATGGTGCAGCCCTGCCTCTCATGATCGTCGTCTTTGGTGGAATGACTGACAGCTTTGTGAACAACGCCAAGCCTAACAACGACACAGGCGACACCACGTGAGTATATTTATTTATTTATTTATCACAGGCATTCCACATGAGCTACATGACAAATGTTCAACAATAGAAGAAAAAAGCGTATGAACGGAAATAAAGGCCTTCGTTGATCATATTGTCAGGGAGCTGAAGATCTACCTTTGACTTGTCTCTATTCCATTAAGTGTTCATGAGTTGCGACCAAGCATGCAAACCTTTTTCTTTTACTTCCTTTATCGTTAGACTGATTTTCTTGGTTTTCGAATTTGCACCGTTTTAGACCTTCTTTTGTCCATCGGCTTGGATTTGTTGCAATGGTGCTTGATGTTGTCATGGTATTCTTTCCATGTGAATACCATAATTTTAAAAATTATATTTTAAAATTCGTAAAATTTGATATATAAAATTTATGATTTGCAGAATCTTTGTAATTTTGTAGTAAGCTTCTCTCGGAGTCCGTAATTAATTAATTAATAACTAATTAGTTTCGGTTTTCTATTTTAGTTATATAGAAAAGTAAAATTAACTGCTCCTCTATGACTAAGTAATTACCCTGGAAACCCTTTTGAGATCAAAATGAACCTGCTCTACTTTGATAATCAGCTTCTTTATTATATTTTAAATATTCTTAGTTTGAATCAAATTGTTATTATGTCGTAATTTATTTATTCTACTAGACTTCTAATGAAGCTCTATTATGTTAATAATGCTGCTCTAAATTGGTATGAAGAATATTTACTAAAGAAGGTCGCCTTTTTAAAGAAAGAAGCTCCTTCTGGGTAAACTCTTACTAGGCTTTGGATCAACTATGTGGTTATCGAGTGCACTGCAATAAAGTCATTCAAATTGCTCTTTGAATATTCTATTTCTACAAGAGCTAATTTTTTATTGTATTACGATCATATAGAATATGTTTCCTTGCATAATTAATTCAGCTCGTATTAAGAATATGTTAAACGACCTTGCGCGAGGAAGCTATAATTTCATAAATTTTAGTGCTTCAGTAGGATAGCTCTTATACAGGTCTCAAACAATATGCACAGTAGTATTTCAAGCGAAAGTAATTTGCGACTTTGAAAAGTGTAATGCAAAATTGAATGATTATGAAACAGTCAAGGGTATATATATATAGTATTGATGTTTGATATAGTATGACTTTGTGATATATGAAAATATATAGAATAAAAAAAATTATTCCCGAGTGCATTTAAAAATTCTCATATGGAGTTTTTTTGCTTTCTGAAGTAATTTATATATTGTGACGGTGTTGTGATATGTTAAAAAAAATATTTTGTGGAAATTGTTTTTGTGATTAATGTCATGAATTTCTAATAACAGGGCCAGTAGCTTGCCGAGCTCTAGCGATATACAAGAAGAAATTAAAAAGGCTTCAATATACTACGCTAGTAAGTGCTATTTAAATTGTCTAGCTAAAGGCTGCAAGTACAGGTATCATAAAGGCTTAACCCTCGTGATGGGATCAGCTTGTTGGTCAGTGAAGAGTTCTTACTGAACATGAAAGATGACTTTGTGGAATGTATATCATGGACTTGCCATAGGGCAGAAAACTTCGGAAGAAAGAGACAGAGACACGGAGAGAGAGAGAGAGAGGGAGAGAGAGAGAGCGAGCGAATGAGAGATTTGGAGAAGCCTACATTTTAAAGCTCTACGTCTGTTTCTCTAAGCAATGAATTCTATCGTAAGGGGTTTTTGCTGAGATATTAATTAACCTCATCAATTCTTCAATTATGTATTTCATTATTTAACCTGGAAATCCACGAAGTAAATTATAGTGTATAATTCTTTGTAAGTTCAGAGATGTTTTCTGGTATCACATTTTTGATGAGAAATTTAACTACCGATTTATGCTTCGAATGAATGAGTAAGCGAATGTAGTTATTGAATGCTTCACCTATCGCGCTTTTCGAAAACATTTAAGGTAAAATATTTCATGAACATTTTAGTAGTGGATACGAAAAAAATTAGATCAGAACTGCCGCCAATTGCATATGGCAGTAATGGACGATATACTCCAATGAGGCGGTTATAGATCTAGATTACTAGGGCTGCAGTCTTAAGTACAGTATAAGGCTAAGTAACTTTTGAAATTCAAGATATATTACAGTGATCCGCAAAAATGTTTCGAACCAACAAATAGCCTTGAATGGATTAGTTCAGTATTTTACGGATATGAAATGATTATAAATCATTAAATGGTTGGAGCTGGCTCCACCGGCTCCAACATTAATGGCTGGAGCCAGTGGCGAAGTCGGTAAGATACTCGATCGCGGATCAGTATGAGTGGCGTTCAAATCCTGGGCTCGCCCGTCATCGACATCGCTTTCAAGTGAGGAAACTGACGTTAACCTTAGATTTACCATCTTTAAATCAAACTATTTGACCACTTTTACGATATAATTACTACAACCATGTTTTCACGACAGTAATCGGAGCCTGTGTGCTGGTGGTGGCGTACCTTCAAGTAGCTACATGGTTGACGACGTCCCATCGTCAGACACATCGGATCAGGAAAGCTCTTCTGGCTGCAGTGCTCCGGCAGGAGATGGGATGGTTCGACGTCAATGATTCCGGAGAACTGAGCACAAGAATTTCCGAGTGAGTTAATCTGTAAATCTAAAAGAAAAATTCTAAGCAAAGAAATCAGATTTAAATAATTACAACTATTAGTACAAAATGTCGTTGGATAGTGTTGCAAATTTTCGATTGAATTTTCTAAAATGAAGGTTGGCCAAAACCATTCTATAAAATAGTCAGAATGACTATTGGACTGGAATAACCTGCATGTTTACGTGTAGGCTACTTGTATATAGGCAAGTAGTGATTTATATATAAATTTTAATTGTCTAATTTCTAAAAATAAAACGGGACAACATTTAGTGTTCATTGGCTGAACGCGCATTACCTTTATTTATTTATTGCTATAGTTATCCAGCAGATCAATCCTAATGCCTCCGTCTCCAGTAGAGATTTAGCTAGTATTATTCAATTACATTAACGGAATCGACTATTTGTATATTTGAACTAACTATCATTAACGCTTTTAAGTGATTGAACCACTAGATTATATTAGACTCTATAGCGAGACATTCGGCATACATGTGACTATGTCGTGTACATTATAAGTCAAGAAAAATCACATTTAAATCATATAATGCTATTCGCTTTTCTGTAACAGCGACGTTACGAAGATTCAGGAGGGCATTGGAGATAAAATAGCGAATTTCTTTCAATGGACTTCCGCTTTCTTTGTTGGGATAATCATCGGCCTGGTGAAGGGCTGGAAGCTAGCCCTCGTTATTCTGGCTGTCAGCCCACTTCTCGTCCTCTGCGGTGGGTTCATGACTATGGTAAGCGGAAAATATATATTGAAACTGGTTAATTAATTAATTAATTTATTTATTTATTCATTAATTCATTAATTCTTTCAATCAGTTATTCATTCATTCATTCATTCATTCATATATTTATTATTTATTCATTCGTTCCTTAATTTATCCATTCACTCATTCATTCATTTATTTATTCATACATTCGTTTATTTATTTCTTCTCGTTCTGCGCAGGAATTCATGACTGCGCTAATCGGAAAACTATATCTAATTAAATTCTATAATGTTTAGTTATTTTTATATTTAATACTCTAATTTTTATATTTTTATAGTAATGTTTCTTATTGCTTGCGGTACATTATGTAAAATTATAATTGAAGAGTAGACATAACTCTCAGCTACTTTTATACTATAATTTTTCACATAGGCTGTTTGAAAGGACGTCCTTGGCATTAAGTATTTTGTTGTATAATATTTATATGAAATTAAAGTATCAGTACTTAAATATTTCAAATTCTTCTACACCAAAGCCTATTTATCATTCAAAGTAAATATATATATATATATATATATATATATATATATATATATATATATATATATATATAGACATATATATATATATATATATATATA